>JAEQML010081512.1:0-11171 GCA_016904865.1 Pissodes strobi
CAGACATAGTGTTTAAACCTTAGACCTATACATTATTTAAAGATCAGCTAAGTGCAGATTAGCTAGCCGAAAAAGAAGCAAAGATATTTGAGGAACCTGGGCTCATTATTTTAAACAATGCTCATTTTAAGGCTATTCAATTACTATCCATGCTTTAGAGTTGGTGTCGTCTTTGTTTATAACCGATGATCTGGTTTTATTTGGGGGAGATCTAAATATTGATTTGCGTATAGAAACAGATAGTTCTAAAATGTTTAAACAACTCTTAGAAAAATATACTTTGTCTTAGTTAGTCAAAAATGCTACAAGAGTTGCTAACAATTATTCTGCTCTTATAGATCTCCTTGTTGCTTCCGTTAATAACTTGTGTAATATTTGTAATTTAATTCCTATATATTCCTACATAATCTGTAGGAACGCGCGTCGAGTGCAAAAATTCTGTTTCGGTATTGTGGATAAAATTCTGTTTTAATTATTCCCTAATAAACATAAAGAATAATATACGGGGTGTTTCATTTTTAAAAAGTTAGGTGCTTCACCTTTATAAGCACACAACTGAAGTGAAACTTCTGAAAGAGATATAAGAAATTGAGTTCTTATTTTTTTTAAGCTTTTTTTTTCTCAACTTTTGCCCCCGGTTTTTACACTTTGTTTTATTTTTTTTATTTTTTTTTACTCTTTTCGCCGAAAATCGCGTTTCTCTAACTTTTTTAACATTGGAAATGTTTTTGTTTTCCTAGTATGGGGCATCAAATCGCGAAAAAGTGCATGCTACATTTGCCACATCACGTCATACGCGTGAGAGATCGTGTTGGTTTGTTTATGCAGACTGAATCGGTTCAAATGACAAAAATAAATAAAACTAACTGAAACTAACCGCGAAAGTTGAACGACTAACCAAAACTAACCAAATCCATTAAAACTGATTATAACGTATCGGAACCGGTTCAAATGACTAAAATAAGTTAAGACTAAGGGAAACTAACCGAAAGTTGATTCGACGACTAACCAGAACTAACCAAATATATGAAAATTGATTATAACGTATCGGAACCGGCTCAAATAAGTAAAATAAGTTGAGACTAAGTGGAATGAACCGAAAGTTGATTAGACGACTAACCAAAACTATTAAAATTAATTTTAACGTATCGCAACCGACTCAAATGACTAAAATAAGTTGAGACTAAGTGAAACTAACCAACCTAACCTAATAACTAACTAACCAAAAATAACCTAATCCATTAAAATTGATTTTATCGTATCGTAACCGGTCCAAATGACTAAAATACGTTGATACTAAGTGAAATGAACCGAAATTTGATTAGACGACTAACCAAATCTATTAAAATTGATTATAACGTATCGGAACTGACTCAAATGACTAAAATAATTTGAGACTAAGTGAAACTAGCCGAAAGTTAATTGAACGACTAACCAAAACTAACCAAATCCATTAAAATTGATTATAACGTATCGAAACCGGCTCAAATAAGTAAAATAAGTTGAGACTAAGTGAAACTAGCCGAAAGTTGATTAGATGACTAACCAAAACTAACTAAATCTATTAAAATTGATAACATATCGGAGCCGACTCAAAAGACTAAAATAAGTTGAGACTAAGTGAAACTAACCGAAAGTTGACGAACCAAAAATAATCGAGTCTATTAAAATTGATTATATCGTATCGTAACCGGTTCAAATGACTAAAATAAGCTGATACTAAGTGAAATGAACCGAAAGTTGATTAGACAACTAACCAAATCTATTAAAATTGATAATAACGAATCGGAACCGACTCAAATGACTAAAATAATTTGAGACAAGATGAAGCTGACCGAGAGTTGATTGAACGACTAACTCAAACTAACCAAATTCATTAAAACGTATCGGAACTGGTTTAAATGACTAAAATAAGTTAATACTAAGGCAAACTAACAGAAAGTTGATTGGACGACTAACCAAAAGTAACCAAATCTAATAAAATTGATTATAACGAAACGGAACCAGATCAAATAAGTAAACAAAGTTGAGACTAAGTGAAACTAACCGAAAATTGATTAGACGACTAACCAAATCTATTAAAATTGATTATAACGTAATGAAACCAAGTCAAATGACTAAAATAAGTTGATACTAAGTGAAACTAACCACGTTAGATCGGGGATTGAGAGACGAATCGAATACAGTTTTTACAACCACCACTAATGTTATAAATTGTAAAAACGAACGAAATTTGAAGTAATATGCATTTATGTGGTATATTTTGGTAAACTAAACTTACGTAATCTGCTAAAAGTAATTTTTTACATTAGATTTTATTAAGGGTGGGTGAGGGTGACTTTTAGCTTCTCACGACAGACTAGTCGTATTTCAAATCGTTAGATCGAGGAATGTGAGACGAATCGAATGCAAATGGTCTTTTGCTTTTTACAACCACACTTATAACGTAAAAAAAGAACGAAACTTGAAGTAATATGCATTTATTTGGTATATTTTGGTAAACTAAACTTACGTAATCTAATCTGATCTCACTCAAACTTCTATCAACTATTATTATATTGCCAAACAATTATGAGTTTTCTCAGATCTCAAATTTAATAAGCGTTACATTCTGCTTCGGCATTTTAAATGTCTTTCCCGGTTGCATCTTTGTGAAGGACTGTGAATTATTGTATTTATTATTTTCGTTATTTCGTTTCATAATACTCTCATTAACTTTCCGAACAGTTTTTTTTCTTATTTGGTTTTATTAACTTTATAAACAATCTTTTGGTTTTGTTTTTGTTTTTTTATTATTATTTTTTCTTTTTTCGTTTTATAATACTTTTATTAATTTTCCAAACAATTTTCTATTTTTTTAGTATTTCTTTTCTTATTTGGTTTTATAATACTTTTATTAAGTTTCCGAACAATCTGTTGGTTTCGTTTCTGTTTTTTTTTATTTTTTTTCTTATTTCGTTTTAAAATACTTTAAATAACTTTCCGAACAGTTTTTTAGGTTTTTTCAATTTTTTCCCATTTTTTTCAAAAATATTTGTTTTTTTTCCATAAAGCATATTTTTATCTTCCCATTTTTGCCATCCCCGACCACGTAGCTGAACTCCTTCGCTTTTTTGAAAACCACGATTCTCTAACTCTTTTTTATTATTTTGTTTTCTTATTTCATTTTATAATACTTTTATTCTTTCCGAATTTTTTTTACGTTTTTTTGAATTTTTTCGAAAGTTTTTGGGTATCTGGGGAGGTGGGGGTAGGGGTATAATTTCCCCCTCCCCCTACTGACCCCGTGAAACGAGATCATCGCTTGTCAGATTTTCGATCCGTTGCAGAAATATCGGCAGTTTTCGTCTAGGATCCTCATTTTATCCCGGCTACATGTCCTGAAAATTCAACCCTCTAGCTATACTGGAGCATGCTTAATTAAAGGGGCGTTTCACATTGATAAGCATTTTTTCTGACTTTAGATGTTTCACTTCAAAGATGAAAATATGTTTGCTTCATAACTTAAAAACGTCAGGTACTAGGAAAAGCTAACTATGCCACTTGATTCTACGGAAAAATTCTATTAGATTACGTTTAAACTTCTTCGACAAATTTAAAGATAACTGAGATACGGGGGGTGCCTTAAAAGTGATACTTTTCAATTCCATGCTGTATCTTAAAATCCAAAAGGTTACGAAAATTCAGCTGGCGCCATCTTTAATTTCACAAAAAAGTAGCAGATCGTTGCAATAACCGCAACCCTTTATCTTTAAGAATAAGGGACATACCCCGCAAAAGTGTCGAAAATGGCACACCCTGTACATGCACTGATGAAAACTTCTAGGCTTAGAAAGGCGCCCGCACCTTGGTTTACGGATAATTTGAGGTTGATGATGCGGATGCGAGATAAAGCACTTCAGAGATTTCGGGGGACAGATGCGAATTGGCAAGAATACAGAGAATTGCCTAACTTTGTAAACACAGCTGTACGCCAAAAAAAGAAGGCGTATTTAAATTTTAAATTTAGATCAGATCCAGGGGAATTCTGGCAAACTCGCAAGTAAAATGTAAAATCCAACTTGAAAGTGTCCGACGATAAGTTTTCTGATCCGGAGGAATTTAGCAAGTATTTCATGGAGAGTTGATCCTTCTTTTGATTTTGATATTGATCAATACAGCAGAAATATTGATGAAAATATTATAGATTTTAATTTTCATGAAGTATCCTCTGGTATGGGGAAAAATGTATTTGATAAACTTAAATCAGGTTCTGCCGAGTCTGATGACGCCAGTTTTAAAATGTTATCATTGGTTGAAATGTTTGCACACATTATTATCGAATGTTTAAGGACATCGTCTCGTCCTGCGCAGTGAAAGCGTGCTAATATTGTACATACAAAAAAATTACCCAAGTGAGCTTTCCTGTTTTAGGCCGATAAATATTCTTCTTGCTGCTTCTAAAGTTGTAAGGAATAATCTTGGACCAAATTAAATATTTTGCGTGCGATATTGTCTGTATTTCGGGCCCATCATAGCTTCAAGGTTGTGGGGTCTAATCAGAAAGACAAAACTGGATGAAGCTCTATAATATGGAGATAGTCACAATAGATCCGTCGGGTCGCGGTGACAAGTAGGCTCAAAGGCCATCTCTCCCAATCTGTAACCACTTCAGCTTTGATCGAGATCACTGACGATATTTTTCTAGCGAACGATAACGACTAGTCTACATGCTTGATATAATTGGATTTTAGTAAGGCTTTCGATACTCTGTCACGATATTTTATGCAAAAAATTCTATTATATTGATATTGCGTTTTTGAAGGAGAAATGCATATTTTAATAACTATTGAATATCCAAGCATGCTTTTGTATTTCTGTGATATTTTCTTTATGGCCCCCGCCACCGCGCCGCCTGAATTATGCGGCGCATGAACACCTGAACTCGATTTAGATTGGGAATTCCCTAAGAGTAGGCTAATAAAGTAATAAAGCACATAAAGTAATAAATTATTCTTCTATTGAGAAATTGCGATAGTATGTGCGTTTTTTGGCCAGATGTTTTAACTTAAATTTCTTTACCTATACCACCGAGCATTCCTATGCCTTATACCTCCTATAAATTATTTATTTGTTTACATTTATTACAGTTTACCAGTATTGTTGAGTTTGTCGTTTATCGAAGCCGAAGTTAGTATTGTACGCCAAAATAAAACGAAAGTGAATACGAAAGTGGTGATTATGTCGAGAATACGATGAACTACGTGGATTAGACCATATCCAGAACTTGTTTTGGATGACGATCATGTTTTTTGTAAGCCTTGTTCAAAATATGGTTCCTCCTCGAGGAAATTTCATATAGACCAACACATTAAGACGCCGTCTCACATTGCTAAGGTTAACAGGATGAGGTCCGGTCCCATTTAGTCAACGTTGAAGCAATCTTCTGAGACTTAAAAAGGAAAATCATGGCCAGTCAGAATCTAACGAAGAGCTGTGTAAAATGTTTTTGGCTGCTGATATACCTTTGAACAAGCTGACCAACCCCCAAGTAAAGACTTTTCTGCAAAAATATTGAAAATTTAATGCTCCAGATGAATCAGCATTAAAAAAAACGTCGTTGGAAAGATGATTGGTGAAAAAATAAAAAACGAAATTGGAGGTAACTGTATATATATTGTCGTCGACGAAACAACTGATTCATGTGGTCGTTATATAGCTAATTTAATGATCGGAAAACTCCCAGAAGCAGAACCTGGAAAAGCTTATCTCATTGCTGTAAACGAAGTGGAAAAAAAAACAAACAACCTTACAGTTACTCGTTTCAATCAAGAAACATTAACACATTTCTTTTTGCCGAATTCAGTTCATATAGATAAAGTTCTTGTCCTGTGTTTCGGTGCTGCGCCATATATGGTAAAGGCAGGATAGAATTTTAAAATATTTTATGAGCGTGTAACTTGCCAAGCTCACGGATTTAATAGGGTTGCGGAAACTATTAGTGCTTCCTTCCCGTTGGTCAATAACCTTTTTTTTATTGTAGTGGCACACACACAAACACACTAAAAGAAGATCCTATGGTACTGGACGAGCAGTGTGTGTACGAAGATAGGTGACACGGTTCTTGAATAGCTTTAGGTTGTTATTATGGTGAAACATATGTATTGGGAATTAGTTCGCCAGATAAAGGAGTCCTTGTAAAGGTGTTTCCAGTTGTACGACGAGCATCTGCCGTGAAAATATCTGAACAACAGGGAGATCTCGGCCAGATGTCTGCGGTGTTCCAAACTATCCAGATCCCGGGTCAACTCCGGGTCGACTTATAGCAAATGTTTATAAAGGCCTCATTAAGAGTGCAGTTTTACAAGGAGAATTTCCCAGAGTACTATTACCACCTAAGCCTGTCGTGACCAGATGGGGTACCTGGATTCGTGCCGCAATATGCAGATAATTTTAAAAAATTAAAATCCTTAATTCAGCCGTGTGAAAGTCGTCTGTTAAAATCCTTGGTTGTGACTAGTTTGTGAGTTAAAAATAGTGAAAATCAGTGTAATTGTGTTTGGAAGGCTATTAGCAAAGCCCTAGACAAAAATGTTGACCAAAATTACCTGTAAGTTCAATAATATTTAATCATAACCGAAAAACAAGCTCTTAACATATTTCTGCCGCAAATTTACTTGTTTACATTTTGCAAATCATCCAACTTCGTTCCAGAATGTCTGGTAAATATAAATGTTGTCAGAAAATATTCTCGTCGTACTACGTATGTACTCAATGTCATGAAATTATTCACAGAAATTGTGTAACAAAAGGGAACTATAAGGGAACACTAAATATCATTAAAGGTAATAAAGTTAACTGTTGCACAAACCAAATGATCGATTTGGAAGAATCAATAAGTATAATAGAAGAAAAGAATACGGCTCTGGAAGAAACATTAAATGAACTTTCACTCGACACAAAATTAAAAACTAAACATATAGACAAACTAAAGAAAGAACATGAACATCTCTTGAACGAAGCCTCGATAAGGGAGGACGAGTTAAACAAAATTATTGCTGAAAATGAAAATACAATCTCCGAATTAAAAGAAAACATTAAAAAACTAAAATTGGATCTAAGTGTGTACATGAAGAAGATGTTCAGCTCAAGCAGTACGCAAACTAGAATAGAAATTAGGAACGCATCAACTTCTACTGAATTATCAATACCATCGGAACCTTTACAAACAGAATCGATATCGCAAACGGTGCCGACGTCAAATTCGGCTTCGCAGACGAACCCGACGGTGCAAGCCTGCACAAACAGAAGTTTACTAGTGGATCGTGTCATCGATCAAACTATTTTACGGTCACCATTATGTCGGGAGTCTGGAAGTGCTATGAATCCTTTAAGACGCAAAAATATCCTAGTACTTTCGGATGACTTTGGTTATAATTTGAATCAACTGTTAAGTAATAAACTAAATTTTGTAGATTACCAGGTACAATGTATTTATAAACCGGGTGCAAGGTTTAAAAATGTACTTGAAAATTTAGAAGCACTTTGTTGCAATTTTACACTAAACGACCATATTGTAATAATAGCGGGATCTAATAATTTTTCAAATTCTTCTGATTACCCTAAATGTAAAGACCTATGGAATAGGCTAAAGTTATGCCCGAACACAAACATTACTTTTGTTGGGGTACCATACAGTAACCAGTCCCAAAATAGGCTAATATATAAATTTAATCAACACTTAAATCGCTTTGTATGTAAATTAAACTCATGTTTACCCGGCCTATTTAGTTATATTGATGTTAATGTTAGATATAATACTCTTTCTAAAAAGAACTTAGGTAATTTAATCTATGCCAAAATTTTGTTAGGGAATAATCCTTTACCTAAAAACCTAATTTTAATCAATATCAATCAAGATACGCATAGTGTCACCCCAGCAAAGGAAACTCGCTCAGTGCGTGCTGCGTGTAGTTTGAGCACACCTGAGACGGATGGCCTAAACTTAATACAACCTCACATAACTGTGATACATGATCCTGTGATAGAAGCAGGTGCCAGTCCCTTAGATAATAGTTTACTAAATGTACAAAGTAATTTTTTATATCCCCGTTTGTCTCAGATGTCTCAAATATGAATAAGTGTCATGTAAATGTCCAAAGCTTGGTTAATAAGTTAGATTTAGTTACTAATTTAGTTGGAGAGCCTTCACAATCCACAGAATGTTTCATTAAAATTAAAATTATGCATCTTAATATAAGAAGTTTAGCCAATAAGGTGTCCAACTTGGAAATACTACTTTGTGATGAAAATCCTAATATTCTTGTTCTTACGGAACACTGGCTTTTTCAGTCTGAGATTAGTTTTATTAGATTAAATAATTATAGACTAGTGTGCTGCCATTGCCGTCATACAACAAATCGAGGCGGTGGCGTGTGTGTCTTTTTTAATGACGAGTTTCAATATGATGCAGAACCTATTTTAGGTATACAAAGATTATCAGTAGATAGCTCCGCAGAACTCACCTCGTGTGTTGTCAGTTTGGGCGAGTGTAGACTGTCAATTATAGGGTGCTACCGAGCTCCTAATGGTGACGTGGACATGTTCCTTGACAGATTGAGTGATGCTATAGAAATTGCCAATAACAGAAGTGAAAATGTTGTGTTGACGGGTGATTATAACATTGATCTTTTGACAAGTAATGTTACTAAGCAGAAATTTGTAAGCCTTGTATCGGCATTCGGTTTGAATCCTTTAATAAAAACGCCAACAAGAGTGACACATAATTCTTCTACCCTAATAGATAATATCATAACAAACTTAGGCTCTGACGGGGTCTCGGTTTGTGACACAACAACCTCCGATCACACTTATCAAACCGCAATTTTAAGACTTAACTTTAAAATGAATAATGAACAAAAAAAAACGTTGGATAAAAGGTGCTTTAACGAGGAAAATATATCGGATTTTTTAAGTTATTTAAGTCAAGAGGACTGGTCGGATGTGTGTGTCATAAATAGAGATTTCAATGCATGTTTTGATGGATTTTATGGTACTTTTAGATATTATTTTGACATATGTTTTCCAAGTAAAAGCGTAAAAGGTGTATATAATAAAAATAAGAAAGTATGGGTCACGGAGGAAGTGAGAGTAATGTCAGAAAATATGAAAAGTCTGTACGCGGAAGATAAACGTTTAAACTGTCCTATATTTCACCAGTTCTATTTGTCACAAAAAAAGGATTACAATCACTTTATAAAAAATAGTAAAAGGAGCTATTTTGAAAATTATATAAACACAGCGCCTAATAAAAGCCAAGCAGCCTGGGAAATATTTAACAAACACATTAAGCCAATATCAAAAAATAACGAAAAAATGTCAAAAATTACAAACAATAATGACGCGGCTATAACCGACCCTACTCACGTAGCAAACAGCTTTAATAAATTTTTTATAGACCTACCTGCTGGAGATTTTTTTTTGGGTGATCAAATACCGGAATATAATGGGGTGGAGTGTAATAATACTCTGTTTCTTGGACCGGTCTCCCTGGATGAAATGAGAAAAGTTATCCAGTCTCTTAAAGCGGAAAGGTCACGAGGGGTAGATGATATTCCAGGATTTATCCTTAAACGATGTCTAAAATACATAGAGGTACCTCTGTTACGTCTCCTAAACTTGTCAATGGAACTGGGTCAATTTCCGGAAGCTCTAAAGTTCTCAAAAGTTACACCGATATTTAAAAAGAAAGGAGAACCAGACGACATGGCCAACTATAGGCCTATTGCAGTCCAAAATCAAATAGGTAAAATATTTGAAAAAGTATTCTTGGAACGTTTAAATCTCTTTCTTAACTTAAACAACATTATATCGCCACATCAGCATGGCTTTGTCAAATCAAAAAGTACCGAAACAGCACTCTATGACACTACTAATAGTATACTTAGGGCACTTGATAAGAAACAACAAACTGTTGGTCTATTTTTTGACTACAGCCGGGCATTCGATACGGTAAATTTCGCGATTTTGTTTAATAAGCTGGAACATGTAGGAGTCAGGGGCGTGGCACTTGAATGGGTAAAATCATTTCTACTGGGACGAAAACAGGTTGTAAAGCTTGTTGATGGTATAATATCAGAACCACTAGAAAACTCTATGGGGGTTCCCCAGGGTAGTATCTTGTCCCCAACATTGTTCCTAATATATAACAACGATCTAACTTTAACTTTAAGTAGTCCCAACATCACCCCTGTTTTGTATGCGGATGATTCCAATTTTATTGTTAAAGCGGAAAACAAGGAAATGGTAAATATTTGCAACAATACACTGGAAAAGATAACTAAATGGTCAAACGATAATGGCCTCTCACTAAATATTTCCAAATCCCATTCAATGGAGTTTGTTCCAAGAAACAAAACTATTGACAAAAGCTTTCTTATAAGAACACATGACAATAAAAGCCTTCAGCAAACCAATGAAATAAAGTTTTTGGGTTTACATTTGGACTACAGATTATCGTGGAATACTCATATTGACCACCTGTGCAATAAATTGAACTCCATTTCCTTTTTGTTTCGTCATCTGCGTTCTGTCATTGACCAAAACACCCTGCTAACACTGTATTATGGCTTGGTGTACTCAAAATTGTGCTATGGCATAATTTGCTGGGGTAGCTCATCTTCAATCAATTCTCTATTAATATCACAAAAAAACATAATTCGTCAAATTGTTGGCTGCCCACACAGAGACTCGTGTAAACCACATTTTAAAAACCTACAGCTATTAACTGTCGTATCCATATATATACTAAAATGTTCAACGTATATAAAGAGTAATATTCAACTTTTCGATCGCAGAGAGCATATTCATTCTCATGATACTAGACAAAAGAAAGACTTAAACACTCCGCAATTTCGTCTAAGCAACACCCTAAATGGCCCGGAGGCAATGTCCATAAAAATATATAATAAGCTACCCGATGACCTTAAAAATTCTCCTAAAATCCCTGTCTTTAAAAGCAAGCTAAAAAATTACCTAGCACTTAGGCCATACTACGACCTAAAGGATTTTTTTGCAGATCAGCTCTAAATATGATTATGATCACTACACTAGTTTTTGGGCATTATTCTCACTATACTCTATTTTTGTTTGTTTGTATTTTAATGATGTTGTGTTTATATATATATATATAT
>JAEQML010081513.1:0-11171 GCA_016904865.1 Pissodes strobi
CTTCTGTGCTCCTGGTAGATCTCGATTTCTCGAGAGTGCCAGGGGCACAAAAGGGGGAGTTTGATGGGACTTTTAGGATCAGGGATGGGAATAGGTTCATCGTCTAAGGCGGCCTGGGTTGCAGGTAGTACACCGTCGTCTTCCTGTGTCCGGGCCATGTCTGGGCAGGTCCCGCGGGTCATATCTTAGGGTCGCCAGGTTAGCGGTCCTCGTTGAGCCGCGCACTCCCAGATCATAGAACTTACATGCCTGTTTGTCAATATGTTCGTTGATATACTCTACGCCTGACCAGGCATGCAAGTCGCTGACCCGGGTGCGAGGCCCCGCCGAGAAGGCCGCCCTTAAATACTTATTTTGAATGATCTGAATCCTTTTTCTATGACACTCCGCGACCGAGCACCAGACAGGTGCCCCGTACAGCAGAAATGGCCTTATGATGGACCTATATAAAGTGATTTTATTGCCAGGACTTAAATAGGAACCACTCCGGACAAGAGGCCTTAACTTTTCGAAAATACAGTGATGTTTTTCATGTATATATGCCACATGGCGGCAAAAGTTAAGGCTCTTGTCCAGATAGATTCCTAGATATTTGGCGTGGGGTTTAGGAGGGATAAGGGTGTTTTGCACCCTAATTGGCCGTGCTGTAATGTTGGTTCGCTTTTTCGTGAAAATGACTAACTCGGTTTTAGTCGGGTTTAGCCGAATTTTCCAATTTTCGTAAAATGTTAGCACGCGTTCCATGTGTGCGGCTAGATTATCTACTGCCTCCTGTGCGGTGAAGGCATGGGAATAGAGGGCGGTATCGTCGGCGTAAAACGCCAAGGAAGTATCGGGATGAGACGGTAGGTCTGCTATATAATAGCTGAAAAGTTGCGGTGATAGTACCGTTCCCTGAGGCACCCCCGTTTGTATCGGTCTCGAAGTCGAGACCGAATTGGGAACGCGTACCGAGAAGGTTCGTCCGGCCAAGTATGACGAGATCAGTGCTGCTGTATGTAGCGGGAAGCTCAGCTCCTTAAAGAGCTTATAAAGCAGCCCGTCGTGCCACACTCGGTCAAACGCTCTCTCAATGTCCAAGAGCAGTAGAGACGTGCTATGCCTCATGTTGAATCCGTCAAGGATGTCTTGTACGATTCTCGCAGCGAGCATATTTGTGCTATGCCCGCCACGGAATCCAAACTGCTCCGCAGGCAGTACATGACGGTTCGAGGCTGCCTCATTGATCCTGGGCAACAAGAGCTTCTCGGTAAGTTTGCTCAAAGTATTGAGCAAGGATATCGGTCGATAGGATGCGATGCTTTTGGGATCTTTCCCGGGCTTAGGGAACAGTACTACTTGTGCAACCTTCCAGGAACTAGGGAAGTGTCGCAAACGAAGTACGGCGTTCACTATGTGCATATAATGTACAATGGTCTTGGAGGGAAGGTTTTTTAGGAGCAGGTAAGGGATTTGATCAGGTCCCGGAGCCTTATCTTTTGGCAGACGGCGGAGAGCACCACGTATCTCTGACGGACTCACACGAAGCTTATCCATCACAGAGGGCGGTATTGGATATGATCTTCCAGTAAACTTGGAAGTTTGCTCCGCGATATGGGCGTGCATTGGCACGGTGTCCGGTATTTCACTGTGAATATCAGCGAGGAAATCCGCAAATAATTCAGCTTTATCTGCATCGCCTACATAGTCCTGTCCATTGCTACGAATGGCAGGCATTTGCGCTTTAGTATTGCGGGCCTGTCTCGCTAACCTCCACAGCGAACCATCCGCCGTACCGAGCCCATTCACGAAGCTCATCCAAACCGCGTCCCTGTGACTACGGATCTTCTTCCTGATTTCGTCCGTCAGAGCGTTGGTCCTTTGTTTATCGATAGCGGCGCGATTTCTCTGCCATCTGCGCCTGATACAGTTCCGGAAATTAATCAAGTTTAGGATTTCATCAGGAAGCGTCTCTAAAAAAGATTGCCTCCTGACTACCGGACATATAGCGTCTCTGACGTGCTGGATATTTCGGGTTAGTGTGTCAACTTCGGCCTCCAAGTCTTGGATGGACTCGATCTGCTTAGGGATGACTGTCATCCCGTTTAACCTGTGCCGGAACTCCTTCCAATCAAGATTTCTGTATGAGATCTTTGTCCCAATGGCTTCCGGCCGCCTGGCGCCAGTCAGGCACATCTTAATTGCAAGGTGATCCGAGCTCAGGTCGCTAACGACCTTAGGTGCCGAGATGTCAGGCATCCCACGGGCGATCACGACATCCAAGTATGAAGGCCTGTAATTTGCACGGTAAAATGTAGGATGACGTGTTTTAAGGTACTGGATATCAAGATTGTCTTCAAGCAATTGGCGCAGGATAACGCCCTTGTGGGTGGTAGGGAAGAACAAATGTCAGTTAATCCACAGAAGAACAAATGTCAGTTAATCCACATAAAACAACATTGGTAGCATTCACCAAAAGAAGATATTTAACAGGAGCAAATGAGGCTAGCTGGAGAAGCTATACCCTTCGCCAAAGAGGCCAAATACCTGGGAGTCATATTTGACCAAAAACTTACATGGAACACGCACATCCAAAAAGTGGCGCTAAAAGCCACAATGGCTCTAGGTATATGTAGAAGAATGTGTGGAAAAAACTGGGGATTGAACCCTATGGTTATACACAAGGGTGGTTAGACCCATGATAACATATGGATCAATCGCCTGGTGGACGAAAACCAGACAGGTAGAGGCGATGAGAAGGCTAAATGGGGTACAGAGACTAGCTTGCCTCTGTGTTACCGGAGCCATGAGCAAAACGCCAACAGCAGCGATGGAGGTATTATTAAATCTACCCTCACTCCATGTTCTCATACAAGGCGAAGCCAAATCGGTCTGTTATAGGCCAAACATCCTCTATATAGAGGAAATGATCAGGAGGAAGGTGAGCGACAAGACAGTCATAATCTACTCCGATAGCCAAGCAGCAATCAAAGCAGTATCTTCCAATATAGTAACATCAAAGTTAGTATTGGACTGTATAAATCTGTTGAACGAAATGGGAAGGCTTAATAGAAAAGTGACCTTGGCATGGGTGCCAGGACACGAAGGCCATGGAGGCAACGACATGGCAGACGACTTAGCCCGAGAGGGCTCGTCCCAGCCACTAACCGCTGGACCAGAACCATTTTGCGGAGTCACAAGGCCCATAGTCAAGACATCCATTCAAAAAGGGATAGAAGTAGCGTCCCAGAGGTGGTGGTTTAATATACCGGGACATAGACATGCCAAATATTTCATCAGCAAACCTTCGGCAAAATTAACAGCAGACTTGTTAAGTTATAATCGGCCAATAAGAATGATAGTGGCACTGCTAACAGGACTCTGCCGACTAAAGAGACATATTAGTCTGATAGGCCTGGCGGATGAAACCCTGTGTAGGTTCTGCCAGAAAGGGGAGGAGTCGGCAAAACACATTCTCTGCCACTGTGAGGGACTTTCGAGGTTGCGCTTCGAAACTGCGGGGACAACCAATCCAGAAGCGTTAAGCTACACCATGGAGCCACTGTCGAGACTTTGAAGTCTGATCAAGAAGACACGGTTGGACACAATACTCTAAGTACAAGGAGGGTTGCCATAGATCTTACAGGTTGCAGTGACATAAACGCGATGACGCCTCCTCCACACATATATCTATCTATCTATCTCTCCAGAAACCTTACAAATCAATCAAAATCACTTAACAACTCGCACATACCTAATTTTCACTTCATGCGTCCGCGTCCCTACAAAAAAAAACAAAATTAGAGGAAATTTGAATTTGAATGTCAGATCAGTACAGTTTAATTTCTTTATGGACGTAACACCATGCTAAAAAGAGACAGCAATATGACGGACTGACTCTCGGGACGAACCGACTTAATTCATTTTAAAAAAGCATAGTAGGCAGTTGGTAGGGATAAACAATATAAATATACAGCATTTTCTATATTAATTTCAAGCATTTATCCTTTCACACATACAACTAATATTACAAAACAGGTTATCTACTGAAAGTTCTTGATTTTGTGATTTAAATTGACTTTTTTGTCTTTAATTAATTTAATACTTTTAGGTTTCTCCAACTTAGCAACGTTCACACATCGTACCTTTAAACCTTGACTCTGTTTTACCAGTATCTTTAATGGGAAGAGATTTTGCTTAGTTACTTTCCAACTTAATTTTTGTTTGTTTTACGGAAACCATAAAATCCCGCTTTCACCTTGATTGCAGACATTATTCGACCAGGAATATCAATCCGCCATCTTCCGTTCAAGTTTCCAAAGGGGCCGCTATCTTTTTCTTCACTTAACTACTGCAAAAACGCCCAAAAAGAATTCTTCATCCAATTTTGGACAAAGATAACTGAGGTGCACCAGATGTTCTTTAATATCTGTGCAAACAAACTAGAAAAATGCCTAAAGGGATGACCTTTGGCGCGAAAAGGAACAAGCAACAACGTTTAGCTTTTCTTCGAGTGAGATTCAGAACTGCACGTTTAGAGGCTAGAGTAGAGAGCAGTGACTGGACTGATCTAGTACATAACTAACAAAATGAGAGAAACACTAATTAGTTGCCTTAAACAGGGCTAGGACAGGGCTAGATGTTTTTTGGCGCTAAAATCATGCGGAGCGGTGCAACGACCGACGCATTACGGCTAAGTTTTTCTACGCACTGACTGAACTAATTTCTTTTTCTAGCTTTTAGCTGGCCGCCTGGCGGCAAAACCAAATGAAAAGTGGGGGTGTTGTTATGCCGAATTCATTTGAGATTGAAAGGGTAGAAACTGTATTCTCTCTTTATTTGACACATTATTGTGTACACTACTGATGGCGACAAAAATATGTTTTAAATTGGAAACGATTAAACACGATTGAATTGACGGAGTGTCATTTTGCGGTCGAGAGAATGCCGCATATGAGGGACTCTATTATACCAACAAAACCAGGTTCGGACTAAAGAGTCGTAATGAAGAACTGAAATATGCTGCTTTAAATGCACAAATTGGGTTGTACCAGGGGTGAAATAAATCTATTTGTGGATCAATTATGGTTTATTCATACTACATACATACAGGGTATTATCACCAAACTATACTGTGAAAAACGAAAGTTATACACGTGTTGGGGTGTTTCCCCAAGAGCAGTGATGCAGGCACTTTTTCGAGGTGTCGTTTCGGTCGAGTAGGTCGTAGGTCAAAAGCGGCGCCTTAGCTAGTACGTTTACATAGCTTAAGACAACCTGAGTCAAACACGAACCGCGGTTACATCTTTTCGCTTGGACATATTTACAAAATTATTTTGAATAGAATATGAGAAAAAATAATCGGTAAATAAGTATTCACGTCTAACACGTGTACTAAGTTACACGTAACTTATTTTACTTTACTTCTCGCGGATCAATTCGCGAAACGAATTAGTTATTTAATAAAAATTATACAACTTAAGGCTCAGTTCATAAACAACAGTAACGTCCGGTAAATAGAATAATAACCGCTTATAATTATAATTGAACCGGATTCGGAAACTAACACGAAATTTAATAACGTTTATATAACCTTTTCATAGCGTATCTTTACCATATTATAACAGTTATACAACTTGTCACGTAACTATCAAATATTGTACATAAACGCGTTTGATAGTAGCAAAATTTAATTGCAGTTGCATATAATATACTACAATATAGTAATATTTTTCACATGGTTAAAAAAATATTAAGTTTAATCAAAATTTATCAAAGACATTTTAATTCCGAATGTTTATTTTTAAAATGTTTCTATATTTTAGTCCTAGCTTTGTTTAATAAATGGTATTAAAGAATTCTTATAATAGTTGTTGAAATTTTTTTCTCAGTGTAACCACTTTCAACTATTCATCATCGAAAACTACCATATATTGTTTTGGCACAAATTACCCATAAATAATTTGTGGTTTTGGGGCGTTATTTTAATTATGAGTTCAGCCAAACTTTAATCAGTGTTGCCAGAGTGGTACAATTATTGTACCACATGCGGTACATTCTTTGAAGGAAATATACAGTGCTACTACATTTCTAAAAAGCCCGAAATGTGGTACAAAATGAATGACCATTTCGACGTAATGGGTTAATACGTATAAGTAAGCATCACCGTTGGTCGCGCTGCCATCTGTCGTTATGGGTTAAGGAAATCTCAAAAATCTCGAAAATGTTCCCCCTGCCCTGCTTTTTTTTTCGTGAGGTGTAGGAGAAACTCGTATCTGAGAGTACTACAGCCTGTTGTAAGTTGTTGGGTGGCTGTAGTTATGTCCGACTCCGGATGAACCGACGGACTAAAACTCCCTAATTCCTCGTGGGCATCACTGTACCTTCTTGGCACTATTTCGGCGGGAAATATAACTTCAAGAAGGCAGCTCGACTTTTCTTCTCGTTTCTTACTGATTACTCTATCATCTCATTAGTTTTTTCCTCTTTTTCTTTAATTTTCACCATTGCAGACATCATTTTTCCTATCGCATTCCAGCAACATGCATTTGTTAGCATGAGTTCTATTATGTTATCCTTGGTGAGTCTATGTCCTATATCTATCTCCGTCTGTAGCCTAACTCTTTCAAACCTGTTGCAGCTTCTGCATCTCCATACCCTAATTCGCAGTAGGGTGATTCTCTCTTTTTAAATCTGTGTAAGTATGCTGCAAAATAGCCATGCCCTGATAGGAACTGGGTAATGGGGTAAGTTACCTCGCCATGTTTGCGGTTTATCCATGGTCCGACATCTATATCCCCCTGCCCTGCTGCCACATTCCATCTTCTATCTATCTTTTATTGTGCTCTGTGTAACTGGGTTCTTAGACAAGGACTTTCCTGATCTAAGAGTTTGTTGAACTCCTGCAGATCTGGAATCTTGAAATGGTACTTAGGCCCCATTGGACCCCTGTGCGTCCTCTATAGGTCAACCAATCCATCTAGGCCATTGCCCAGCCTAGTGTTGTAAAAAAAGGCGACGATGTTGCCCGAGGAGGATGTGCTGAGAAAGGCCACGATTGGCCATGGTTCTCCCAAAATGGATTCCCTTAGTTCCGAAGCAGCGTCGCAATCGCAGAACATATGCTCTACTGTTTCATCCTCCTGTTCACTTCTATGTGTCTCGCATAATTTCATTGTGTGGAGATGTTTCCTTAGCTGGCAGTGTCCAGTCTGAATCCCCGCTATGAGTCGTAGGGCCTTCATTGACATATCCAGGTATGCTTTTGCTGCAGACTCATTAGGGTACCTTAGTAGCTCCCTGGCCAGTCGACAGTTAGTTGTTTCGTCCAATCTTGCCCCAAAGTCTTCATGGGTAATTTTTTTTATCATATGTATCGTCGCCACGATAGGTAGATTTGAAAGGCAGACTCCTATAATGTTTGATCCGGCTGCCTTTCTAGCCAATTTATCCGCTGATTTATTACCTTTTCGCACTGTGCATGTCCTTTAACCTTGTTTTTGCGGGCGGCATCCTCCAGTGAATTATGGCATGCTAGTACTGACCTGGCTGTAAGTTTATCACTTTTCAATGCCAGCAGTGCTTGTCTACTGTCCGTGTAGATTTTAATAGTCTTGTCCTCAGTGTTCCTGCGAACAATCTCTTTTCAACAATCTATACTTGCGTGTCCCTCCATAGACCATTTAAGTACAATTCGCAAGCTTCGGGAGTAAATTCCACAGCCTGCTCCTTCCTGGGGCTTTGAGCCATCCACGAAAACGTTAACCGCACCTTCGGTTATAGGCTCAATTGTTGTTATGTGTACATCATATAGATAGTCTAAGACAATCTTGGGAGGTATGCTATCTGTACTGGCCTGCAGTAGTGGCAGTCTTCCCACTGCCTCTTCCCACAGGTGGCGTCTAGTCTCTCCACATTCTATGCTGGGTTGCACACCAACGACTTTGAGCTTTAGCAATGCAGTCAGAGCCACCTCCCTTAGATAAATATCTAGGGGAGGCAGGCACAACATTACTTCCATGGCTCTGGTTGGGGTTGTTCTCATAGCTCCCGTTATAGTTAGGCAGGCAGTTCTCTGCACTTGACTGAGCTTCAGCATTGCCGTTTTTTATTGTCTCTTGGGCCACCAAACTACGGTTTCATAGGCAATCATAGGTCTGGCAGTATAGATCCACATTACGACCCTGGTTATCCCCCAGGTTTTACCCACGGTCCTGCAGCCTGAGATGTATGTCTTCATTAGTCTTCGTTCTAAATGAAGATTCCAGGTTAATTTAGCATCGAAGGTGACCCCAAGGTATTTTACCTCAACTCAAACTTCAGTTGTGAGTTTAGGAGGGTCGGGGGTCGGAGGCCGTAGTGGCTCCGTCCTCCTTTTTCTGGTGAAGAGCACCATCTCCGTCTTCATGGGGTTTACAGACAAGGAGTGCTCCTTACACCACTCTTCGACTAAGCGAAGGGCACTCTGCAATAGATTGCGCAGAACTCCTTCGAACTTTCCATTGAGCAGTATCGTAAGACCATCGGCAAATGCATTGGTGTAGAGAATCTATCTGAGTTTAGGCGATGTAAGAGGCAGTCGAGAATAAGGTTTCATAGCAGTGGCGACAGAACGCCTCCCTGCGGGCAGCCTCTGGCAACGATGCCTCTCATTACAGTGTCTTCCACTTTATTTGCACGCGGCTCTTTGAGAGCATGTAGAAAATTCAGCTACTGACAGCAGGAGGGACGCCCCTGTTTGTTAAGGCAGCAAGATTTTTCCAAAGGTGGTTTTATCAAACACACCTTCGATATTAACAAATACACCTACGATGGACTCACTATTGTCCAGCGATCTCTCGATCCGGCTCACTGCTGAACGCAAGGCCGTGTCGGTCAATCTTTCCGTAGTGTACGCATGTTGGTTGGGATGCAGCGGTCGGTTGACCAGTATGCTGTCCCTCAAATATCGCTCACACAGCCACTCCAGAGTTTTTAGCACAAATGATGTGAGGCTTATTGGTCGGTAGGCTTTGGGAACAGTGTACTCCATCCTTCCTGCTTTTGGTATGAACACCACTCTTACTTCTCTCCATGCCTTCGGGATGTAGCGCAGCGCTAGGCATGCCCAGAACATTTTTACCAAGTGCGGCAGTAACTCGTCCACGCCCCACTGTAGTAGAGCTGGACGGATGCCGTCAGTACTTAGCGATTTGAAGGGTGAGACGCTTAGTATTGCCCATCGTATGTTGTCTTCACTGACTATTTGGTTGGCACCATGCCAGTCCAAATCAGTAGGTTCAAAGTTTGTCTCGTCTGGCCAGTTCCTGTCGTCTGTTGCCGACGAACCAGGGATATGGGTCTGCATAAGC
Organism: Pissodes strobi; assembly: GCA_016904865.1. Lineage (NCBI taxonomy): Eukaryota > Metazoa > Arthropoda > Insecta > Coleoptera > Curculionidae > Pissodes > Pissodes strobi. The sequence continues at coordinate 9,330 of JAEQML010081513.1, forward strand.
AGTTCAAGTCTCTCTTGTAGGTTAGCGGTTTTAATGCGGTCCTCCCTAGTTAGTAGACCTAGGTCGCTATCTTTGCCTTTTGCGAGGATTTTGTAGAGCCGGTCTGTGAGTGATCTTCGATCTCCTCACAGTAAGCCCTCCAGGCCTCACTCTGCCTGTCTGCTGTATTGCTCCCAGTCGGCTTGAGTTCTGGTTCTTTTTGCTCTTGAGTTCTCCTAGCCCTTTGTTCCACCATATATTAGATAATGAAATGGGCTAGACTTGGCAACCTTCCAGTAGCCTTTTAAACAGGAAACCTTCATATAAATAGATAAGTTTCAACTTTATTTATATTTATTTTTTTATCCTTTTAGTAGTACCATATACAATGGTAGTACGTATTGAGTCCGGTTAGTCTGTTCTTTTTGAAGTCTTTAGAAGTTAACTGTTTTACTTTTGTTTGTTTTTTTATAAATCTTTTTTTTATTTAAGCTAATAAATAATATGACTGTTTTAATTCACATCTTTTTTATTGTTTTTTGGCTTTGCAGATTTTAAAAATGTTCCTTCATGAGGTACAATTTGATTGATTGTGGTACATTTCCCCACAAATTGTCGTACAAAATCATTTGGCAACCTGACAACGCTGATTTTAATTTCGCTTGCAAGAAGGGGTGTTCGATTCTCTCCAAGAGATCGATATTTTGAATCGATTGGACTCGGACGTCACAGAATCGATTCATAAAAATATCGAAGGTAAATAATCGATGTTTTAAAAAATCGATCTTTTTTTTTATTTATTTATGTATAGATCACAGTAATGAGGGTTTACGTGTAAAAAATGATTTTGTAATTTAAGTGTAAAAAATGTGTAAAAAACGTAAAAGTGCGTAAAAAAAATAGAAAACTTAAACAGTGTGTAAAAAATTTCAATTGTCAGAAAACCTAACCTATAATTTCGGTTTTTTAAATTATTAAATTGGACAGTTGGAAAATAAAATATGTTGCAACTTGTTCCTCCTGCAAAAAAGGAGTAACAAATACTGCTAACGACAGACTTAGAGGGTAAGGAATAGAAATTGACATTTATCACGTCATGCGTCATGCCATATCTTTGAATTTTGACGGCCAATCGGCCAATAGCAGAATATCGTCCGAACTAATCAAAGACACACGTGTATCCTCGATTGATTGATAGTTGCAACGCTGCAGGAGGCTTATTATTTATTTAGAATAAATTTGTCTAAGATCTTGAAGATCAAGATCGTGGAAGCGATCCAGTTCTAAAAAAAAAATCGATTCTTCAAAATATCGCATGGGTAAAAATCGATTTAAAAAATCGGAAATCGTATCTAAAAAAATCGATTTAGATCGCACACCTCTTGACGAGCCTCTTGATGATTTTATCATCTGTAAAAGATGCAATATAGTATTTCCCTGGCAGACCACGCGCAATAAAGATTCAAATTAATTATTAATATTTCGTTATATAAAATACGATAATCATATGTCAGAGAATGTTATATTTAAGTTTTATCATCGCAATTAAACGCCACTGGTAATAAAACTGCGAAAATATGCAGAATTTGGGTCATTACAGATTACATCTTGTGAAAAAGTACGTTATTGCGTAAATTTTATAATAAAAAAAACAACTACATACATGTATTATAATCAAGTAAAGATTACTAAAATTAACATGGCAAATTACCGCTAAAGAAAATTGTTACATTTTATTGAGTCTTAATTCAAGTGGGTTATATGGAGTGTTCTTTTGAAAAATTTTCACGAATATTCTTACTACAGTTGCAATAATGCCGGGTTTATAGATGCTTATTGCTTGATTCATGGATACCAAGGTAG
>JAEQML010081514.1:0-11171 GCA_016904865.1 Pissodes strobi
ATTAAGGCCCGAAGTTTTAGCTCGTGCAGGTTTTTATTATTTGTTAATTGCTGATATTTGCAAATGTTTTTACTGTGGTGCTGAAATTTTTGAATGGACGATTGATGATTGTCCTATTGAAGAACATCATAGACTTCACAACAAGTGTGACTTAGCTGAATGTTTGTGGCTTTGTAAGATGAAGAAATGTGAAGACCAAGATGTTGTTATGACAAAATTTAATACAAACATTTTCTTTTTTTCGTTTATAATTTTGACTGTTGCGAATGTCATCATGGCATCCAAAATATTGTAATTGTTATGCTTTAAATTTCATTATCCCTTTTTTTTTGCTATTTATAATTTGAATTATTGTAAATGTCATCATTCAGTCGATGATACTGTAATAGAGTTGTCTCTTCTTGTTTATTAGAATATAGAATTAAAATTTTAAGGTGTTTTAATCATGTCTCTTACCCCATATATTTTGTTATATTACATTACAAGAAATACTTTATATGTGCATATTCCATATAAAGTGACACATAGTTTAGTTTGTTTCAAAAATACATCGGATTATGAATTACCGCAATCATGTTATCATATGAGAATTGAAAAAATTAATAATAGCAGCCAAGCATTTTCCTTTAAAATGCAGCAGATGAACATTAATAGCAATTTCTTCAAAATTTTATATTATTATGTAAACAATACCATTTATGACACAAATTGGATCATCAAACGTAAAAATGATGAATGTTCCGAATTGATACATAGAGAAAACCCTATAAAATCAACAAATCTTACATATTTAAACAACACCCTTTTTAACGAGCAAGAAAATTCCAAGTGTTATATATCTTATATTATTAATGTAGTATTAACAGTAGGTTTACTTTCTCTCATAACAGTGTTAGGACTTATGTATTATAAATTCAAAACAGAATAATAAGAATACAATTAAAACGAACAACCTTAAAATTTCTGATAAAAGAGTGGGGATGATAACTGGTGGGGATCATATTATATCATCAAAGACTATCTCGAAACAGTTCAGTTTACCAGATCACACTTAATAATAAACATGTATACTAATTTCAGTAAAGTAAATGAGTATAGCACTAATACTAATAATGTGTTTAAGAAAGACGATTCATGTATAAAAATTAGTGAAAAACTTCTAAATTCTAAAGTGTATTATTTAAATAATTCTTCATCCAAGTTCATAGCTGTTGGAATAAGTTTAAGTGATTTTTCACCAAGAATTCTTATTGGAAGCAGAAACGGATTTTATGTGAGTCTAAATGAAGATGAATGGAAAGCTCTGTTGAAATACCAGGGAGTGATAGCTAATTATTTTTATTCTTCTAATTCAGATACACAATCGTTGATGTGTGGTAACATTACTTTAAGCTTTCATAAATATAATGATTGCCTCATCTTAAAAATTCAAAAATTGCATGGAAATTATGTTTATCTTTCATGCAGTTCTGTTGACACCTTATGGTCGCTCATTGAGATTGTGGATTATAGAATTCAAATAATTAACAAACAAGAATTTGAGAAGTATTTCAAATTGTTTCAAACTAGCCTTTGCACACAATCAAGAAACATTCTATCCGACATATATGAAGTGCTAAATCCAAATCAGAATGTCAACAGTGAAAATGTATGTGTTATGCTGGAAATGCTTTTGTTGTATCCGGAACAATTGGAAGAAAAATTAAAAAATAATCTTTCAACGAAGAAATATTATGAAGAAATCGGTCAATATTTGTGAAGATAAAAATAAACTATATTGGATGGTGGTGTGGTCCTTTGCTTACAGGCAAGCGCGAATATCTGAATATCAGAAATTTTATGCAGACAGACTTCGATTTGATAGAAGAATTGTGCAATGTCAAAATGTTTTGGACATATTTCAGAGTAAGGAACATAGGAACAAGATTTTTAATGAAAGGTTTAATGTTTAAATTTAAATTGATTTTTAATAAAATATTTCAATACTAACATTTGTTTTATTTGATAAAAAAATATATAAAAATTTTAATTAAAATACGTTTAAGGTACAACCATTAAATTATAATACATCTCTTTTAAGAATCCATGAATTGTGTGATTTATCCAATCCAAGCCATTTAACATATACTTTATTTCCTTTTTTTCTTAATACTTTTTCTACCAAATAGACATCTGGATGTTTAACATTCTGCAACTCTTCTCCATAAAACCCTCCTGCAATTTCTTGGTTCTTTTCATCTTGAAGCAAATATGTAGTAGGATTTGTAACTTTAACTTTTTTTATGCTAAATATTTCATTTGACCAATTCGGCGTGTAACTCTTGGAAAATGCTTCTCGCTGCTTGCTTATCCGCACATAATCACCAACCCTAAATTTTGGAAACTTTGGATCGATTGTTTTTGCACGAGTAAAAGATGATCTTAAAATGTCTTTTTCATTATTTTTGTTAACTTCAACTGGCTTTTTATTGATTGTCGAATGTTTTGTGTTATTATATTTCTGAACTATTTCATCTAAAATATCAATCCATTTGTACTTTCCACGCAAACTAAATTTTTTCCACATTAAATTTTTTATAGTTCTGTTCACTCTTTCCACCACACTGGCTTTTAAATTAGAATAAGTGTTATAATGATTTATGCTAAAATCAGTCATTAACTTTTGAAAATCTTTGTTAAAGAATTCTTTTCCCATATCAGTTTGAAGGTGTTTTGGAACATTTTCAACAGTTTCCAAAATTTTTCTCATAGCTTGAGTAACTTCTTTTCCTGATTTTGATTTAATTGGTTCTATCCAAACATATTTTGAGAATACATTAATTACTACCAACATGTAACGATATCCTCTATTCAATTTCCAATAAGGTATCATTTCGACTAAATCAGCTTGCCATAAATCATTTAAACCTTTTACTATAACCCTCCGACGTTTGTAATATTTTCTGCTTGGCTTATGAAGTTCATTAACAATTTCTTCTTTAAAGTTAACAGTCATAGTTGTAAATTAAGAATGTTTATTGTTCTATTATAATTGGACATTTTATTACAAGTTCTCCATAAAACAAAGGCAAATATGTTATCGATTTTTTAGCGTTGTGGAAACTGATTATATCACCTAATATAATTTTGGTTTTCGTTCCATATTTTACTGCTTTACCGTTTATATGAAGAGCAACATCTTCTTTTGGATATTCAACTTTCTCTATATATCCCTCTTTGAATGGGAAAACATAGGTATTTCTTCCATCTTGAAGTAATTCATATTGATTATTAATGGAATCCCATTTTCCGATAAAAGGTAAAACAATGTTATAATACAATTTTACTTTATTAATATCCACAATATTTAAGATCTCAGAAGATGAAGAAGAAGAAGAAGGAGCATTTCTATATTCTAATAATTTATTTTGATCTTTGAAAAGTATGTGTGATCCGAATTTATCAATCGACATTTTACCTTCATGGACTATAACATAATAATTGTTTCTTTGCAATTAATTACCTTTTATACAATTATTTTTGCTTCTCGAAGTTCTTCCAATATTGATATAATCTCATTTTGGTGGCCCGTATGACCTGCCATTTGCGAAGAAACTAGTAATTTTAATCTTTCCACTAGTTCGTTTACATCATCATAATAGACATAATCAATTTTTTTATTTGATAAATTTAACAACGTTCCTCCTTTTGTAGATCTTGTTTTTGTTGTTCTCTGACGTGTTTGAGGTGGTCTTAATCTGCTTAGACTTGAAACGCTTGAAATGCTGGATGTAGTCGATTTGCTCGATTGTTTCAGTATTTTTTTTTCAATTAAATATGGTTTAATTATTGTTAGATATTTCGGATCGGTAGTTCCCTGTATCTGTTCATTAGCATCATAATTTCTTCTATAAGCGTTTGTTCTTTTTAAAATATCCATATAATTTTCAAGATCTTTTGATGTATAACCCTTTGGATCTTGGAAAAAAATGAGCTCATACAATCCGGGAGTTCCTTTGTAGGTTAAATTTTTAACTTTCAAATTTTCTTTTTCAAAATCAATTAAACTATCTCCAATTTTCCATTTTTTCCGCTACAGGGTCATGAGTTAGACCGTGAGTGTTATCCACATCTCGTCTACCCTTAATTGCCAAATCAACAAATGTTCTTACGAGCGGATGAAATGCCTCAAGATATTCCTCATAAGCAGGAGTTCTAGTTAATTCAAGGATGTCTTGTCTAACTTCTTCGTCAGTTGGTTCGATTATAGTGGACTCGTTTGGACTAGAAGTACGCCCTCTTGCTTGAGATGTCATTGTAGAACTCAATCTGCGACTAGGGCTGGGTAAAAAAACATCATCATTATCACTATCATCATTCTTCTCATATATTTCTTCATCTTGCAAAAATGATGGTATTTCAGTGGGGAGATATTTTTTATATATGTTTGTCTGTCTTCTTGTTGGTTGTTGTTGTTTGATAGGTGAAAATTTAGAATGTTGAAGAATTGAAAAGAACGAAGGTGAAGATATTTCCCGTTTTATTAATGGTTCCGATTTTATAGTTTTAATTAATTCCTGCAATGGTTGAGTAATGGGCTTTAACTCTTTTTCTTGGCGAATTTTTGATTCTGCTATATCTGACTTTAGGGCTTGATATTTTCGCTTTACGGCTTTACGAGCTTTCACTAGTTCTTTTGCAATTTTCTCGTTCATGTTTATAGATATAGTTTAGATTATGAACTAATATTAACTTAATTGAAATGATGGTTATATATATTTTCTAAAATTTAATAAAGTTATCAAATCCCTTTCGATAACGACCAGATTTCATGTTGCAATCTTTATCAATAACTACAAAATCATAATCTGACCGCCAACAAATACCACATAAGTCTTTAAATTGTTGATAAGACATATCGGTATTTACATGATCATCATAAATATGTTTTAAATTTGTACCATCTTGTTTAAATATTATTAACAAATTGGTATTATCTCTAATTAATTGTTTAGGAACAGCTGAATATGTTTGGCTTAAATAAAAACAATCAGTATTTTTATGTCTACCGAAACAGAAGTAATCTCTCATAATATTCTGATCACAACAAACAATGTCATCAAATATGATTATAGAATTAGGTTTAATTTCATTCGGTGGTAATATATCTTCTTCACGAGATGATTCAAAATATCCTATTTCTTTAATTGAGTTTAATAGATTTCTTAAAAACTCGTATTTTGATTGATATAATGATTTTGAGTAAATATACACATTTCCAAATCTTAACCCATTTTCGGAAGTTAATAGGGCAATAATTACATTAGTTTTCCCACATCCAGAGGGTCCTACAACTATTGCTCTTTTACATGAACCTCCAAACAAGACACCATGCTTTCTAAAATTTATTATATCTAGATCATGATTTTTTATCGGTAAAGAAAACTGTTGCTTTTCGATCTGCATTAGATCAGTGTTGAGCAAGCTCTAACTGTTTCAATGAAGAAAGGAACTGTAAACTTCATATTATATATATATAATGGGATATGTTACATCTAGCTCTATTAAAAGCTTAATGCTCGTGTTGAAAGGTGGTTCACTAAACAGTCTTATTAATAAACTACCTTTTGAATTACACATTCCATCATACAAATATTGTGGTCCAGGAACAAAACTTGTTAAACGTCTTGAGCGAGGAGATAAGAGTAAAAATCCTTTAGACGAAGCTTGCAAAGAACACGATATTGCTTATTATAAATTTCCCGACTTGAAGAATCGCAACAGGGCAGATCAGTTATTAGCGAAAAGAGCTTTTCAAAGATTTAAATCGAGTGACGCTTCTTTAGGCGAACGATTAGCCGCACTAGGAATAGCGGGTATTATGAAAACTAAGTCTAAGTTAGGTATGGGTATTCAAAAGAGAGGAAAAGGAATAAAAAAAGGCAAAGGAATAAAATTGAAAAAACGAAAAAGAACTACCAGGACTATCTCATTTCAGTCAGCGTTACGAAGGGCGAAAAGGGGGATATTGGGAAGAAAATACAAAAATTTACGAATTGCGGCTGAAGATGCTCTAGCATCTATCAGTAAAGGAAACGTAAAGGTAAAACAACCTGCTAAATGAATTATCCCAATTCCAAAATTCGGTGGTTTGTTACCGCTAATTCCAATATTTGCAGGACTCTCTGCATTGGGAGCACTAAGTGGGGGAGCTGCAGGAATTGCTTCATCAATAAATGCGGTTAAAAGTGCAAAAAATAAACTTGAAGAACAAAAAAGACATAATAAGGCTATAGAGCAAATGTCAGTTGGTAAAGGTCTCTTTTTGCGACCTTATAAGCAAGGTTGTGGATTATATTTGAAACCCTATGCAAAAAACTGTTAAATATGCTACCTCGCAAACCACTTTCAAATTTTGAGTTAAAAAAATATGTGAGGCTTTTGAAAATCCCTAATTTTCGAGGAATATTTATGCGTAATAAACTACCAAAAGTTATAAATAAAGTTGAATGTGCTATTATTAATTTGGATGATCAATATGGTCCAGGAACTCATTGGACAGCTTATGTAAAGCACGGTAAACAAATTATTTATTTTGATAGTTTTGGAGGTTTAAGACCACCTGCAGAAATAATATCATACTTCTTTAGCGATGGTAGCAAAAATGACATCTTTTATAATCATGATTCCTATCAATCATATGATTCATCAATTTGTGGGCAACTTTGTCTACAATTTCTTTATATAAACATGTAATTATGAACTATTCTTTATTTTAAAGAGGTTGTGGGAACTGACATGTCATTTACAATAGCTCTTTCTGCACAAAGTAGTGAACTTTTTGCATCATTTAATCCACCAATTTACTTAGATGAAGACTCAGATTATGTTATAGGACTAACAAATTTTGAAACTTTTAATGCCATTCCCAACATTGATGAAACTAATAACAAACTGTATTACGGGAATTCAAACGATTATGTTGAAATACCTGCTGGTAGTTATGAAATAGGCGATATAAATAAATTTCTACAAAATATTTTTGATAAAAAAGGAATATCTTTTCACTTATATGCTAATCATAACACTTTACAATCTGAAATTAAATCTACGGCTGATATTACATTTAAAGATGGAACTATTGGAAAAATTTTAGGATTTAAAAACCAAACTATTAAAGGTGATGGAAAAAGTAAATTATCAGACAATCCAGCTGAAATTATAAAAGTTAATTCCTTATGTATAGATTGCAGTATTGCTGAAGGTTCCTATCTGAACGGAAGACCTGTCCATATTATACATCAATTTTTCCCAAACGTTTCTCCAGGATTTAAAATAATTGAAAGTCCTCAAAATATTATTTATTTTCCGGTAATAGTGAAAGCAATAGACAAAATTACTGTTAAAATATTAGATCAGAATCTCGATTTTGTTAATTTTCGAAAAGAAACTGTTTCACTAAGATTACATGTAAAAAAACTAAATTTATAATGGTTATTTTTTATAATAGAAACGATATTCAATCAACAGCCAATATTCAACAAATTCAAAAAACATATAAAGCTAAACATAATAAAGTTAAGTTTAGTAGTCGAGTCAACGCTAATAGATTAACAAGTACAAACAAACAATTTCTTAAATCACTTGGACTTAAACTTTTGAAATGAGTATACTTAATGTTAGCGAAAAACTTTATATTGACAATTCTATTACTCACTCAGAGTTGCATTCTTATGAGCCATATTTGCCAACAAAATTAAGCAACAATGATGAAATACTAATTCCCGTTCATGAAATTGAAAAGTATACTCTTCCCTGCGAAAGTTTTCTTTACATAGAGGGAAAATTATCTAAAGCAGATGGAACAGTTTCTAAAACACTATCTCTTGTAAACAATGGGATAGCATTTCTCTTTAGAGAAATGAGATATCAGTTGAATGGGGTTACGATAGATTCTATAAGGGATGTTGGTTTAACATCCACTCTAAAAGGTTACCTCTCATATAATACAAATGAATCTGACAAATTAAAAAATGCAGGATGGTCACCAAAGATAGCAAATACATTAGTTGATGAAAAAACTGGTTCATTTAATGTTTGCATTCCTCTTAAAATGTTAATGGGTTTCTTTGAAGACTATAGGAAAGTTATATTAAACGCAAAACAGGAGCTAATAATTGTGCGAGATAACACTGACAATAATGCTATTATAACTACCGATCCAAGTGAAATACCAAAAATTACTCTTCACAAACTAACTTGGAATATACCACATATTTCAGTAGCAATCCCTCAAGAATTATCATTAACAAAAATTATTGATAAGGGAACAGATTTAGTTATTGCATTTAGAAGTTGGGAATTAGTTGAATATCCGGAACTGTTGAAAACATCTAGACACAATTGGCCTGTTAAGACATCTACTAGAGTTGAAACTCCTCGTCATGTTATAGTTGCGTTCCAACAGGAGAAGAGAGATTCGAAAATATCAAATATGAGTGAATTTAATGATATAAACTTGAGAAATATTAAAGTTTTTTTGAATTCTGAAAGATACCCCTATAATGATCTTCTCCTGGACATAAGTAATAATAAATATGCTATATTATATGAAATGTATTCCCAATTTCGATCTTCTTACTATGCAAAAACCGAAGAACCTTTATTTGACCCAAGCGATTTTAAATCAAAAGCTCCTATTGCTTATATAAATTGCTCACATCAAAAGGAATCTTTACAAGCTGGACCTGTAGTAATGAGAGTAGAATTTGAACTAAACAAAGATTTAGAAAAAGATACTTCAGCGTATTGTTTAATATTACATGATAAAGTTTTCACTTACAACCCACTCACTAAACTTGTTAAACAACTTTAATTTTCAAGTTGCTTTTAATATTACATTTCACCCCCACCCTCTTGAAGCACTACATTTATTTAACATTTGAACAAATATTTCTTAGTTGTATAAGATCATTTAAAGATAGAGCAACTCCAAGCAGGTTCTTAATATAGTTCATGAAGTAATGATCTTACAATATGTTCAAGAAATTAGACATTTTCATTAAAAATTTAGAAGAACTGAAAAAACGTATTGAATCATATTCCAATAAAAACTTTGTGTTTAAAAAATTTGCAACTTTAAAAATATGAGATTAGTTTTGGATATTCAAGCGTTCAAAGATGAAAAGAATAAATTTCTACCTAAAGAATTAGCTGCCTATGATGGAGAAAAAATTAGTCATTATGTTTTCAAGCAACCATTTTCTTTGAATTCTCTTTCTCCTGAAGCGCACAAGCAAGCTGTATGGTTAATGAAAAATCACCACTGCATTAATTGGAATATCGGTTATACTCCACTACACCACTTTTCAACAATTGTAAAAAAATTGACTGAACAAGCGCAATTTGTTTACGTTAAAGGAAACGAAAAAGCAGATTACCTAAGAAAATATTCCAGCAAACCAATAATTGAATTAGATGAACAACCAATTTTAATTGCTTCAACACCTAAATGTTTTTATCATTCAAAGTCACCATCTATGTGTGCGCTTTCAAATGTGTTTTATATTTATAATAATTTTTTTATGAATGAATAAAAAAAAATAATTTTATTTAACTTTGTTTTATTAAATACATTTCATTTCTCACATTTAAATTTCCTAATACACACATATATTCTTATAATATAATTTTAACATATTAAGTTCCAATACAAACTTTACTCTGTCTTTGTTCTTTAAGAACTCGCTACACACTTGTACACCTTTTTTACAAAACTCAGCATGTTGCATATAGTTCTCATACCACAGTATATCTTGAGCTTCAGCATCATTTCCCGCAAGCGCATAAAACCGCGAACAGGCTTCCGACATCAAAAAGTTTTCATAAAGTTCTAACACAAAGTTCTCCATATCTTACACAAATACTTCAAATTGAAGTTCTCCCAATTCTTCTTCTGCCAATTTTATCACATCTAATATAGTTGGATCTCCTATATATTTCTTCAAACTAACCACTTCAACAAAAAATCCCAATTGTTTCAGTTTAACTACAAACTGCAATACATTGAAATTTTCGAAGTATTGAGCACAAGCGGACGCACCTTTCGAATAATGTTCCGCAAACTCACAATAAAAGTCAACATATTCTGGTCTGCTATGCATAGCATTATAATAATTATCTGAAGTTAATTGGTTAAATTCTTCATGTAACTTTTTCACAGCCTCATCCATAACTGTTAATGTATATAACTAACAGCGACTAAATGATCGTAAGTATCAAAGTTTCTTATAAACAGAAAATTCCTTTTTATTATCACATTGATGTTCTGGGAATGATATAAACTAGTTCATTATCTTCTTCATTATTATCACCATCTAGAATAGTTTCAAAAATATCTACAATTGATTTAGTTTCTTTCACAATAGCTCTTTTTTGATTAGTATATTTTATATTAATGTAATCACAATGACTTCTACACAATGGACAAACATCCTTCGTTTTTAACCATTCTGTCAAGCAATCTAAACAAAATTTGTGTTCACACCAATTTGGTGTGCAAATGTTTTCTTTTTCCAAAGAACTAAAACAAATAGGGCATTCCTCTTTCAAATGCACTTCACTTTTTTTCTTTTTTGAACTAACTGTTTCCGAACTAACTATTTCTGAATTGACCCTCTTGAGTACTCGATTTCTTAATTTGAGTTCTTCCATTGAAAACTAAACTGTGAAGTGAAGAAACATACAGAACTGCTGGTTTTATTATGTTTATTTAAGAGGGGAGGGGAAAAGTCAGGGTCAGGGGCAAGGTCAACATATATGTAGATAAGGATGGGAATGTATTAATTACATGATGAGAAAGACTCCTCAGTAAGCAAAAGAGAGAGAGCCCTCACGGAGGATAAGGTAATTACCTCCTCCGTGAGGACTCACTCTCGTTAACACACTACTCCTGTCCTTTTCCTAATGTCATCATTCCTTATTCTATCCCTAAGGCTAATACCCAGCATTGAACGTTCGATGGCCCTCTGACACGCTCTCAGGCGATTGGCACTTTTTTGTGTGAAGGTCATAGTCTCAAGGCCATACGTAATGATCGGTAGGATGCAGCTCTCGAACATATTCTGCTTTAGATTAATTGGAGTTCTAGGATTTCTTAGGATATGAGAGGTTACCATACTTTGCCCAGGTGA
>JAEQML010081515.1:0-11170 GCA_016904865.1 Pissodes strobi
GTTGCAGTACATATGGAAAAAATAAAAACATATTTTAATAAACCAATGTATATTGGAATGAGCATATTAGATACTTCAAAAATATGCTTATATGGATTTTATTATGATGTTTTAAAAAATAAATATAATGATAAAGTTAAACTTTTTTATGAAGATACAGATTCAGTAATCTGTTCAGTTAAAACTGAAGACTTTTATAAAGATATGAAAGATTTCATAAATGAACTTGATACATCTGATTATCTAGAAAATAATATTTATAACCTACCGAGAGTAAATAAAAAAGTTTGAGGTAAATTTAAAGATGAAATGAATGGAAAGATTATTAAAGAATTTGTTGGATTACGATCAAAATTATATGCAATACAACCTGATGATGATAAAATAATAAAGAAAGCTAAAGGTATTAAAAAATGCGTTGTTAAAAAAGAAATAATATTTGATGATTTTACAAATTGTTTAAAAGATAAAATATCAATCTATAAAAAACAAAACTTAATTAGAAGCAATAAACATAATATATATACTATAGAAATGAATAAAAAACTTTAAGTGCATATGATGATAAAAAATATATATTTTAGAAGATGGAATTCATACATTAGCTTGGGGGCACTATAAAATAAATGTTGAAAGAGATAATTTTATAAATCATTTGAAGCAAAATAAAAAAGATTATGAAAGCTGGGTAAAGAAATTATAAATTTATTTAAACTCGATATTATTAATATTATTAATTTGCCCCCAAGTTAAAGCTTGGGGACATTATAAAATAAATGTTGAAAATAATAATTTTATAAATCATTTGAAACAAATTAAAAAAAGATTATGAAAACTGGGAAAAGGATTTATAAATTTTGTTTAAACTCGATATTATCCATCTTATCAATTTTTCCTTTGAATATAAATAAATAATTGGATGAATTTAATTTTTCTAAGTCATTTCGTTTAATAACCTCTTTACTTAACGATTTGGTGAATATACATTAAAAGAATCATCTAAAACAACAACAATCGCATTACCAAACTTTGTATTTACCATTTTAAAATTTGAGACTTTATATTCTTTTTCAATTTCTAGTTCATCTATTTTTTTAATTGGTAAAATTTTGCTACAGACGTTTAGTTTAGTTAGCAGATCCATTCTTTATTTATATAGAAAAATGTATTAAGAAATGTTTTTTTAAGAAACATTTTTTTTACTCAAATGTGGTGATTCTTCAAATTTTCATGGTTTTATCTCAACCAGAACTGAATAAACTATTCTAAATCTAGACGAAGGTTACTAACCACAGCTTTAGTGTTTTGGGTTATTTTCGTTGATTTTGAGGGAATTTCATATGAATTTGATATGAATTTTAGCTCAATTTTATTAAATTTTATAGGATTTTATTAGATTTTATACGATTTTAAAAAAACATGCGACTGCGCCAGGACTGGTAATTATATAACTACTGCTGTGTCTTGTGAATGTGAAAAATTATTAGCAAAACCTAATTCAGAGCCTCTATAATAAGAGGATTAAATATTTTGAGAGCTAATTTAACATTTCGCCTTTCTATAGATGATAGAAAAAGACCCTTTAAACTAAGGGAATGCCCATGTTTTAATAGTTTGTCTCGTTCCAGTTCATGAAGTTTTTTGACCACTGAAAACGAAGCACATTTTTTTTTACTTGTCTCAAAGTCGGGATAGAAAAATGCCTGCTCAGGTTTAGAATTTAGCCAGTTGCTAAAAATACATTTTAGTAGATCAGTGTCAAAAAGGTAAAAATAATGGTCTTTCTTGGGCAATAGGATGGGGAAAAACTATACTGAGTTCATTCCGTGGAAAATTACTCATTGCCTTGTTATTTATTGCATTATTGTCACTAACTGTATAAAATACTATATAGCGAATTTCTTCCAAATTTTCTATTATGGTCTTGATAAAGGTGTATAAGATTTCTGAGTCAAGCAGGACATATATGAATTACTTCTTTAAGGCTTAAGCAAGGACTTGTGATCATAAATGCAACTTTAGATGATGTTAAGGTATTGCTGTTATTTACTGATGTTCCTACAATGTTTCCTGTCTTATAATCCAAATAGGGGTCAATATGAATTTCATCAAAAAGGAATATAACATTTTTATCTTTATCACTCAAATATTGAAAAATGTTACGAGCATAGGTTAAATAAATGCCTTTCATCAATATGGGGATCTGACAAAAATCTGTTACAAATAGATTTTACTGTGTTAGGATGAGGTAAAATAATAGTTTACCAAGTTACCAAGTGCATATAAAGCCAACTTTAACCTGCAAATAGAATTGCCTTGCTTTATTCATTACAACAGACCTGATTGGCGCACTGAAATAGATGGCCCTCCAAGCTCCCAGAGTAATTGTGTATTATGTAATAAGACATTATCTAAGTTAAATACCAATAATTAAGTATTCAAATAATTTTTTAGGGAAAAAAGTACAACTTTTATTTCTAATTTAACCTTCAAAACTTGAATAATAAAGTACAGAAGTGTCCTGCTGAAAACTCTTGACTGTTTAGGTGGCAAAACAGACAGACACAGACAGACATGCGCTCAAAGTAACTACAGATGATGTTTCAATGCAGCGATTGTAATAAGTTCTTTACCAAATCTATATAGACATAAAACGCAATCAGCTGCTATTTGACTTTCACCTTTATTTAAATTTATTGAACTTCAACCGTACGTCGCGCGGCGTGCCTTCGCTTGTGTGTGCGTGTATTTCCTGATTAATTTATAGTTTCTGTTTTGTTATTGGTTCCTGTTTGGAGAAATTTGACTTTGTTCAGCTGCAATTGACTTTTATCTTAAATCAACAAACACTAATATCGAAATGGCTGAGTTTAAGTCTGATACCTGCCAGAAAATCGTCGCAGATAAGGATAAATATAAACTTCGCTGTAGTGGGGAGTGTCGCCGGAATTTTTGTATGACCTGTACTGGGCTTGATAAGGCAACAACAAAGGTGCTCTACCAACAAAAGTACCACAATATTAGATTTTTCTGCAGTGTTTGTGACTCTCCTACGTTAAGATATCTTCACGATAAGGTGTCACAGCTACAAGGATCGCAGATCTCTCTGGAGAATGTCGAAGCTCTGGGAACCTGTCTAAAGAAGAACAATGATCTCCTTCCAATATATATTTATCTCCGGTTCTATAGCGTTTTACGCCTTCCGGTTCCCATTTTCCAGCTTCTTCTGTCGTTCCAATCTCCTGGATGTAAGTTTATCTTAGACATTGCTTTTTGGATGCCTACTATCCAAGATGGCCTTGGTCTTCCCCTCTTTTTCCTCTCAGTTGGCACCCTGTTGAGTATTTGTTTGGGGAGTCTTCCTTCGTACATTCGTTCGACATGTCCATACCATGTTAGCTGTCTGCGTTCGATTTCTTCTACTATTGTTGTCTGGACTCCCATAGTTTGTCTAATCTGGTTATTGGGTATTTTTCCATTCTGGATTTTCCAGCAGCTCTTCGACAGAAGTCCATTTCTAGTGCTAATAGACGACGCTCTAAGCATTTATTCAGCTGCCATATTTCGCATCCATATAACACTATGCTATTAAAGATGGAGTTGAACAGGAGTTGTTTTTTTTGTCGGGAGATGTTTTTGGACCACAGGATTGAATTTAAGCAGCCTATAACATGCTTTCATTTCATAATTCTTTGTTCTATTTCACTTTCCGTGCGTCCACTGTGGTTTATTTTTGTACCTAGATATGTATATTCCTCACATGCCTTAATTATTACATTTTCATCCACGGTCAAGTTGCTGCTCTCATTCCCTATACATAAATACTGGGTTTTTGTACGGTTTATTGATAATCCCCATTTTTCGTACTCTTTGAAGAGTCCTCGAGTCATAAATTCGAGGTCTTCTTTGTCTTGCGCTATGACTATCTGATCGTCCGCGAAGTGGAGTGTATAGAGGGTTGTCTCCTCATTTAATGGTACGCCCATTTCAGAGCAGGATCTTCTCCATTGTTTTAAAGCCTCGTTTAAATATATTTTAAATAGCAGAGGGGAGAGACAGCAACCTTGCCGTACCCCTTTCGTTACCAAGAATTCTTCTGAGAAATTTGCCTCCTTGTACAGTTGTTTTACTGCAGCTATTGCCGTATTGTTACATGGGGATCTTTCTAAAAATTGTCATAGTTTTTTTATTGGGACTGTGTCACAGGCTTTTGTAAGGTCAACAAATAAGAGGTGGATTTCCCGATTCCTTGCGACTTTTTTCTCATTGAGTTGCGTGACAGTAAAAATGTGGTCGATACATGATCTTCCAGCACAAAAACCTGCCTGTTCTTCTATTTCTTGGGGTTCATATTCTCTTTCAATTATGTTTTTAAAAATTTTCCCATATAATCTACTGAAAGTACTTGTTACTGAGATACACCTGTAGTTCCCACATTGGTCTCTTGGGCCCTTTTTATATATAGGTGTAATCCAGGCTTCTTTCCAGCTTAGTGGGATTTCTTCCCCATTTATGTATCTCGTAAATAACTCTTTGAGAAAGCTGAGCCGTTTTTTAGTAGCTCTGCCGGTATATACTCTAGACCACATGCCTTATTGTTTTTCATGGTTCTTAGTGCTTGTTCTATCCTTTCCATATCTATATTTATATATTCACCTTGTACACGAAAATGTTCTGGTGATGTCGTAATATATTGTTCTCTGACTTCTTTAAGTTCCTTTGTGTAATGTTCTTTCCATGTATCTATTGTGATGGGCTGTATTTTAGTTTTATTTGAGGTGTTTGTTCGTAGGGATTTTATTAATTTCCATGCTTGTGATGATCTTGAGCCTCCGATATAGCTGTCGTTTTCTCTACATTTTGCTTTCCAAGTTATATTCTTATTAGCCCTAATCGTCCGCTTAAAAACGGCTTGTTCTCTTTTATACGATTGTCTATGTTCGGGGTTCCTTGTGGTTAGCCATCTTTTATAAGCTTCTTGTTTTTTGTTGCGTTGGTTTTCGAGTTGTATATCCCATGTTTTGTTGTTGTTGTTTTTTTGGTTTACGTAGCTGGTCTTGCCAAGGGCTTCCTGGGCTGCGGAGTGTAAAGAGCTTATTATGTGCTGGTATAGGTGTTTTGTTTCGGATGTTAGATAATCATCACATAGTTTTTGATTTAACCGGTTTTGGTACAGGAGTTTTGTGCTATAGTCCTGTAGACCTTTTATATTGTACTTTATTTCTTTTAACTTTTGTTCTTCTGTTTCACCATCCGTGTTTTGTGTTGTTAGGTTGTTAAATGCAACATACAGATAGTGATAGGATCCACATTCGAGACCTCTATACACTCTAGTATCTTGGACGTTCAATACTGTATATTGCCTGGTAATAATAAAGTCGATAATGGATTTAAGTTCTCGTGTATCCTGATGCCACGTGTATTTATGAATGTCTTTATGTTGGAAAAATCCATTTAGTATCCTTAATTGGTGTTGTTCACAGGTCTCTCTTAGTCTCTCGCCGTTATTGTTTAGAACTTCCTCGCCATATCTTTCTATTGTTTGACTGTTCTCGCTACTACCTACTCTTGCATTGAAGTCCCCGAGCAATATTATTTCTCTCTGGTTTCCGATTTTTATTATGGTTTCATTTAGCTGGTCATAGAATTCATCTTTCTCTGTCTGTAGGGCATCATCATTTGGACCATATATTCCTAGGATCGTTATTCTGTGTCCTTTGATAGTAAGATTGGCGGCAATTTGTCTTCCAGCATAGCATCCCAGCTGCTTATTCCCTTTTGATATCGTTTATGTATTAGTATTGAAACCCCCTTTGCAACTCTCTTATTCTTAGGTACTCCTTTTTTTGTTTCTGTTAGCACTGCTATATCAGCCTTTATTTCATTCAATCCTTTGATCACGTCTTCTGTTTTATTTGTTAATCCTTGAACGTTCCATGTAGCACATATCATTTTCCTATTTCGTCGCCAAAGTCGTTTCCGTGTAATCCGATCCGAGTTCCGAGGCGTGGTGCTGGGATTTTTAGCGATAATTATAGTTTTCCTATGTAATGGGTTGCTAACCCATTGCCATAACCCTAAGCCTGGAGGACCAGGAAATTTTTGATCAAGGTTTTCTTCCTCTACCCTTTAATGACCCAACATCTAACTACAAGGCAGCAGCTTCGCCTGTACCCTAGACAGGGGCCCTTACAGGGTGCTATCATCCGGGCCAGAGGAACCCTGGTTTTTTTAAGTGGTTGTTACTCCACCCCTTCACCCTTTTTCAACCTGGCTTAGGACAGGCTTTGGCGTGTTTATCTCCTTCCAATCATTTCTGAAATTTACGACATCTTGAGTAACCATGACTCCAAATGGAAATAGATGACATTCATAGCCTTCATACCAGATTTTCTGATAATAGACAAGAAACTTTATTCCATTCGATCAAGGAAATTAAACAAGATACTTTCAATCTGTCATCTATTTTTATAGACAATCATGATGAGTCTGTTAAAGTTCAGATTCACGACTCATCAAAGGAAGAGTTATTGAAGGAAATGGGCGATATGCGAAAAAGTGTAAATCAAATGGCACTGACGATGGAAAAGTTGGCTGCCAAAGAGAAACCAATTATTAGGAGTAACCCACCAATAATAAAAAAATCGATTTCGACTCAGACCGACCATACAGATAACCATGACACAGTGGGTATTACTTCTCCTAAAGTCATTGCTCCCACACATCACATATCCCCCATAAAAGAAGACTGGCATTATGTGGTAGTGTCCAAGATCCCACCACCTTATACAGCAAACCAGCTTGCACGCTCTGTCAAAGAAAAACTTGGAACTACTGACTTTATCCGATGCTTTCCAATGCTGAAGAATAAGGACTGTTCTCACTCCGATTTCAAGGTTGGTGCACAGAAAAAAGCCACCTAAAGCAGCTTAAGGACATAAGTATGTGGCCGCCGGGTACTGAAATAGTCACTCCCAATTCATCCTTAACACCCTTAAAGGTATCGCCGCCTGCAGCTAGTACTTTGTCCACTGGCTATCAACATTTTGTACCAGGCACTTTGGACGGCCGAAGCCTACCACCACGCTCTGATTGATACTCCAACCTGAACAACCATCATTCTACAGCAACCATTTACTGTGATTTCTCTAAAGCTTTCGATTGTGTAAATCATAATATCTTAATTAACAAATTACAGTACTACGGATTCAGAGGAGTGCCTCTCGAATGGTTTAAGTCGTATCTTAACAACAGAAGTCAGCATGTGAGGGTTGATACGTCGATGTCTTCTTGCAGGCCAATAGATTGTGGAGTACCCCAGGGTTCAGTACTAGGCCCCATTTTGTTTCTGCTGTTTATCAACGAC
This sequence comes from Pissodes strobi, assembly GCA_016904865.1. NCBI lineage: Eukaryota > Metazoa > Arthropoda > Insecta > Coleoptera > Curculionidae > Pissodes > Pissodes strobi. Next base: position 7,367 of record JAEQML010081515.1, read on the forward strand.
ATTGCTTGTCTGGACATTAGCGGTAAAGTTTGTCTCTTTGCGGACGATACTAGTTTCACTTGGAGCAATCCGGATATTACGGCGCTTCATAGAACTGTATCTAGTGACTTAATCACCATTAAATCATGGTGTGATTCTAATCTCATGTGCCTCTACGTTTCTAAAACTAAAGTTTTGTCATATAAAAGTACGTTGCCATCTTTTGTACTTAATAACACCACTATCGACGTCGTTGAATCTGTGAAATTTTTGGGGCTTGTTGTGGACAGCCATTTGAAGTGGGACTTGCACATCGATGTCTGCCTGTTTTGCGTTAAGAACTGTTTCCAGGGAACTTAGCGTGTCAACTGCTAGAACAGTCTATTATGCCCTCTTTGAGTCGCACCTCCGATACGCCCTTCCATTCTGGGGTACGTGTTGTGCGACTCAATTTGAGCGTATTTTCAAACTACAAAAGAGAGCTGTTCGATATTCACTGGGACTAAACAGTAGAACTCACTGCCAGGATTTCTTTAAAAGATTTAAAATATTAACTCTTCCTTCCTTATTCATATTTGAATCGGTTTGCTTAATTCGCAAGCACGTATCTGTCATTCCAGATAGACCATTTCACAACTATCCACTTAGGAATACGGAGCATGATCTATCTGCCAACCCCACGCTCAGAGTTAGTTAAAAGCTCTATATTGTACAATGCAAAAAAATGCACAATAATCTACCATTTGAACTGAAGTCAATAACATCTTTTCCCGCAGCTCTGAGATTATACTTACTGGAGAGAGTCTTATACGCAGTCAACGATTTTTTTTTTTTGATTAATACTTAATTTTGAGCATCTTACACACTGGTTTAATGATTTCATGTTTAATGCTTGGTGTTTAGTGTTTTGGATTTGATGTTAAATATTTTGATATTTAATATTTTACATATTTTGACCACGTACAATTTGTACAATTGTATAGTTTTGTATAGTTAGGTTTTTCTTTTTCTTTTTATTGTATATTTCTATTTGTGTTTTTATATGTTTTGTACTCTAGCTCTTGATATTTAACATTTTAAATAATATTTTGACCTCGTACAATTTGCACAATTGTATAAAGTTTTGTATAGTTAGGTTTTTCTTTTTATTGTATATTTCTATTTGTGTTTTATATGTTTTGTATATTTTGTACTCTAGCTTTGTCTACAAATTGGAAAATTTTTTGACAATAAAGCATCTATTATTATTATTATTATTATTATTATTATTTCGTCCATCCTGTTCTGATGTGCAGTTACCTGTTTATAAAGATGCAAAAAAGAGAAAAGCAGATGTAAAGAAATCTAAACTAGATGATAGTGTAGTGCATTTTCCAATACTCAAACGTATTCTTTCGCAATGCAAAGATTGTAACACATGGTACATCAAAAAAAAAAAGAAACTTGGCGCTAATTTAAGATCAAACATTCATAAAAGTGAAGTAATAAAAAATAACATGAAAATGTGAAAATTTCATCAATTCCAGTAAGTCTTTCGGGAGTGAAACTTATGTTCCATAACTCTATGTTTTAAAAAATCCAATGCTCTGCTGCCTAAGAACAGATCGTTTTCTTTCCTCTTCTCGAAATTTCTTTTTTGTACTCTTGCACAACTTTGATGGTACACAGCGAAGAACTGGATTACTTAACGCGTATTCTAATGGTTTATAAGATTCGCATAATCCCTCATCCGAAGAGAAATCAACTGGTGCTGATATCTGAGGATGGCGTAGCACAGCAATGGGTTCTAATGGTTCACAGTTCCTTTCATCCCAAGACAAATCGATGGGTACTGACATATTGAATGATTGAAAATTGTAGCGTTCCTATTTAAAAAGATGAGGAGTGGTGAAAGGAATTTACAAATTAAAATTAGGTGGGCTATAATTGTTTGAAAATAGGTTGAAAGTAGGTCAATGGTGGGGATAAGAGTGGGAACTGGGCTGAGTTAAAGATATGAAGTTAGGTGGGAGGATATTGGTTTGAAAATAGGTAGGGGGACTTGTAATGTGGGGTTAAGTGGGAGGACTAGCGGTATGAAGTAATGATATAGTATCCCTAAATAGTATCTTTAATTTGGTCTGATGACTGTCCTAATCAACTACTAACAAAGTTAGCTGTTCTGAAACAAATTTTAGATTTTGTGTAAATTCATCGGAGCATTTTAGGTTTAAAAGAATATCCGTTACAATATTTTTTTTTCTTTTTTCGTCTTCATCAGAATCAGGTGAATTCATCTCGCTCTCGTTATTGGAAGTTTCACTAGTAATGGGGAGGTCATTATTAAGAGGAATTGATATCATATTATCAATTGCATCGATTAAACATTCTAATTCATCCAAACTGCCGGTTATAAATGGGGATTTTAAATTTATTATTGAAACAGAAATAGACTGGCCATATAAAAATGTTTCTAATTTTAAATTATTATTTATTACAATCGCCCAAGTTATTATAGGACCAGGATTATACTCAAGCTTAAATAAAGTCATTTTATCTATCGCTCTTACTGGAAACCACCCTTCCTTAACAATAAAATTTGAAAATAGTTTTAAAAACTCCTCGAAAATTTTGAAAACATGTAGCCTCTCAACTCCTCTTAGTTCCTTATTTTTTTCGTCTTTACTTTTACGAACAAACACATTTTTTGAAAAGTAATTGGGGCAGTTTGGAAAAATAGTTGGTATGACATTTTCCTTCAATCGAGGGTATTTTAAATGTACTATATTGATTTTACCTGACTTTGGATCCAGTTGCGAATTAATCCAAATTATATTACCTGCAGAAAAATGTAACTCACACACTTTAGTGTTTTTGCTGGGAACTAAATTGTCTCGCAATATAGCTTGAAGCCATTTCTTTTGCAACACATCACTTTTTGGAAAGCTAAAAATAAATGAACATTAGGTCCTTTCGGGTAGTTTCCACGACAGCCTGGTGGCATTGTTCACATAAATTTAAACACACTAAAGTACTGATATTATAAAGAAATTAACATAAAATCAATCGAAATCGAAGAGTAATTAAGAATCCGGTCGAATGTCGATTGAAAGTACGCCAACTGACAGGAGGCAGTGTTGCCAGATTGTTAAGAACCGTCTCGTCACTCGAACTGCTAACGACAACCCAAATATTAAATTGTTTGCATTGGTTGTTGCGCATTGGTAAAAAATAGATATTGTTACGAATTTGCAGAATTGCCTCGGTCTGACCATCAGGATTTGGTTCGTCTCATATATTAGTTGGACTTTCATTTTTACAGCATTTGTTGAATGACATTTGAAATTTTGTTTTTAAATGGAACTAAATATTTATACAAAATAATAATAAGGGACAAAATAATAATAATAATTTACGTTTCTTTGAAAAATAATTTGTGGCAAACTACAGTGAGAAGTAGTCCAAATTGTAAAAAAGCGTCCAATCTGGCAGCACTGGATACAGAATATATCGAAGATGGCGAGATGGAAATTGACATTCCAGTTGCCCAGCGTGGCATTGAACGTTAAATACGGAAGCAGGCGCGATAAAATAATCAATACTTTTACTGGGCTCCTGTTGGGTCCTCTGAATGCTTTTGTTATGGCAAAAAAGCATTGACCTCTTAAGATGACGTCACTGCTTATTTTAATATTAGCTAGTTGGTCTTGTTGTAGGAGGTATTGCTTTTATGGCCTGACTAAACGTAATGTTTTTCCCCGATAAAATGGTGAAGGATGCAAAAATACCATTTGTTCCACTATTACGGTTGGATTTTTCAAACATTTTGAACGCTTGCATCTTGCC
>JAEQML010081516.1:0-11170 GCA_016904865.1 Pissodes strobi
CAATTCCTGGTTGGAGACATGTCTTGAATCACATCAAGCTCAATGCTCCAGTAATATTGTATATAGGATACCGTGTCATAATTATTGTAATATATCTTATACAGGGTGTCCGATAAGTTCGGGGCAAACTATCGGTAGCTTATAGGGGATGTCAAAATAAGTCTAGTATTTCATATAACTTTTTTCCCTACAGCGCCTCCTAACGGAGATACAGGGTCGCAAAGGTGTACTCGACAATTTACATTCATGATTTTAACTTTTAAGCCACTCTGTATAATTCAATACAATTTTTGGATTTTCTTAAGGGGATTATTATTCTTACATCGACATTACAATGTGCTCTTTAACGTTTTAAGGAAATCAGAAGCGGACTGGCTCTCACACAAAACGGGCGAAATTTTTGACAGGTGACATTCAATTGCGACGAAAATATGATTTTTAGATACTCCCAAGATTTTACTAAAAAAAGGTACTCTTCATTTGTTTCGATTAAATCAACCGTTTTCGAGAAAATTTGTTCAATAAGCGATCGTTGTAAAAATGGTCAAAGATCTGATAAATAAATTATTTATTTCAAATATCATTAATTAGTGAAAAAACCTAAATTATGATATTAAATTAACATAAGAAAAATAAAATTGACAACTACTAACTGAGAAGCCTATAAGTTCTAATCAAGTACGAATTTTAAAAATTATTTGAAGTCATTTTTTTACAAATTTTCTGTAATTCATTGGAGGAAAGGAGAATTTATTCTGAAACATTCAGCTTGAGATTTACCCGATCAAAAAACATTTAAAATAATTGAGAGACAGGCGAAAATTAGTTTCAAATTTTTGCAGTAATAAAATGAAAAAATGCTTTGCATAAGAAGTAGTAGGTTCTGTTTAGTAACAGTTGAGAGTAAGATGTTACTTAAGCAGATGTTCAATATGCCCTCCTTGAACTTGAATACACTGTCTTTTTCTACGCAGGTTTTCTCGTTGTACTGCAAACAACGTACCAGGATTGTTTCGAATTTGTCCACAATACTGCCTAATCCTTAGAACCAAATCTTCTCTGGTATTAACTAGCGTTGAATAAACTAATTCCTTTAAATAACCCCAGAAAAAGAAGTCCAATGGATTGAGATCTGGGGATTTAGCTGGCCACGGAAAAGTTCCTCCACGACCAATCCATTGTTGGCCAAAAACAGCAGTCAGTGGTGCACCGTCGTGCATAAACCACATGGATGCTCGCTCTAATGTGAAGAGGTACATCTTCCAGTAGCTCGTTCAAATATTGCTGCAAGAATTGCAAGTAGCGTGCACAATTTAATCTATCGTCTAAAAAAATGGACCAATAAGATGGTTTCCAATTATACCAGCCCATACATTGACCATAAACCTTTGCTGGTGTTTTGTTTGAATAATCGCATGGGGATTCTCTTCTGTCCAGATATGTAAATTATGAGAATTGATTATTCCATCTCGGGTAAAACCTGCTTCATCCGAAAACAAAATTATGCCCGAAAAGTTGTTATTTTCCCTATGTCGCTGCAAAAACCAGTTGGCATAGTCGAGTCTTGCTGAGTAATCTTCTGGCAACATGTACCTTTTGAATGTGGTACGGATGAAGCAGTTGTTCTTTAAGGAACCACCCATTTTGTTACGTCAGTTTGTGTTGCTAATTTGCGAATACTGTTAGACGGATTCTCCTCAATTTGTTCCAAAATACGCTCCGTCACTTCGGGAATTCTTGCGTTTCTTTGGGCACCCTCTCCACCACGCCGGGGTAAAAGGCTCTCTAAGTAAATGATATTCATTTCAATAATCAATTTAATAATATTTTTTAAGTTTTTTGTTTTATCTGTTTCTCTTAACCGACGATCAATTGTTTCAATTGGGTAAAACTCGATTGGAAATCTTTCAGAATAAATTCTTCTTGCCTGCAATGAATTACACAAAGCCTCGCCATAAACCAAATGTATATCAGTGTATTCTGCGAGAGAGTATTCTGCCTTAATTAAATTATTTTTTCTACTACCATGCGTAAAGTACTCACTTTACGCACTCTCTAAGATTCGTAAAATAGGCCTTTTTAATGTGAAGTGCGTAAAATATATTGTTTTACGCACTAGTGCGTAAAGTATTTTAATATTATTTTTGTTTTTTCATATATTTTTTTGGTAGTAGAAAAAATTTTGTATGCTACTCATGCTTAAAGTACCCTTTTTTATTCATTCCCAGTCATAAAAAAGGGTCACTTTACACACTTGTTGCATAAATAACTATTTTGTACGACTAATAAGAGTTTTTGACAAAACTTGTCAACCTTGTTGTGTCAGTGAAACAACTTGCTTACTAACCTGGAGTTTGTCTAATTCCACCATAATAATGATTAAAGAATACTTAAATTAGAAACTAATAAAAGTTAAATTTTCTCGGAAACGGTTGATTTAATCGAAAAAAAAAGAAGAGTACCTTTTTTTAATAAAATCCTGGGAGTATTTGAGAATCATATTTTCGTCGCAACTGAATGACACCTGTCAAAAATTTCGCCCGTTTTGTGTGAGAGCCAGTCCGTTTCTGACTCCCTTAAAACGTTAAAGAGCACATTGTAATGTCGATTTAAGGATAATAATCCCCTTAAGAAAATCCTAAAATTTAATTGAATTATACAGAGTGGTTTAAAAGTTAAAAGCAAGAATGTGAATTGTTGAGTATACCTTTGCGACCCTGTATCTGGGTTAGGAGGAGCTGTAGGGAAAAAAGTTATATGAAACACTAGACTTATTTTGACATCCCCTATAAGCTCCCTAGAGTTTGCCCCGAACTTACCGGACACCCTGTATAGGCCAAACTTCCAGGCCGTTAAAGGGATGTAATCCCCTCGCAACTGACTGACGGGTCGTCAGTGCCAGTGGCGCACTGCCTTACTGTGGAACTCATTCCCATGACATCTGTTTCTCCCTTATTACAATATACAGCTATTCAAAAACCTTGCCAATTTACATCTGTCTGGTGTCAAATCACACGTTCAGCCATGAAAAATCTATACAGAAATCCCTTAGATCATCTCAATTTGCACAATTGTAATGCCAGATTTTATGATCCATCATTGCGGTGGACCGTTCTGTAGTAGTGGCAGTTCACAAATCGTTGTAATAAGTTTGTTGTTGGAAGTACCTAATTGCGGACCAACTGTAATTGTGTACTGGTCGGTATTTGTGTTTAGAAAAATCTAGGAGGGCGGTAAATTCGTCCCTCTGTGATCTCCAAGTTGGTTGGTAATGCAGTGCAGCTCCGCTTGTGACAAACTGTGCTCCAGATTTTGTACTTTGGTGTTCTCCAGCCTGGAGGAGGACGATGGGATTTGATGGTCCCGTAATCAAACTGCTCTAACTAGTTTGACGTTTTTGCATTCATTCATCTGAAGCTTCAATGCCTAAACGACGAAAGATCTTATTTTCGAATAAGAGTCTCGGACACCAATACCAAAATCGCCAGGATATTTGCTGTCATGGCAGGTGATCAGGAAGGTATCAATTTTGTTTATATTATTAGCAGCTATATAACGCTTTGGTTTAAAATTTTAAAGTTAAATAGATTTTTATAAAATGTGGATACGAAAAGTGTTATAAGCAACACGTTGGCATTAACAAGATCGGTGGAATTCCAAATGATGTTGCATCATTTCTTGGCCTGCCTAATTTATTCCAGTATACTTGTCATGACTTACGGAGGTATTTCGCCCCGATTTTGGCAAATTTAGGGGCGGATATATTAAGAATCATACCACACGAGGGATGGAAATTCAGTTTGGTGACAGAGCAGTAAGTGGGAAATTCAATAGGAGATGAGGAAAAAACAGCCGTAAGTGTATTGGGAAAAATACCTATTGATGCTGAAATAAATATAACGTTGCCCTTAGTAATACGACATCTAACTTTGAGATCCAAGACTTCTGGAATCAATTTAAATTGATGTGTACTAAACATTTATTCCTATTATATGGTAACTTATACTATAGATTTGGTATTAACAAAATTTTAAATTACTTTAATAAATAACTCATAGTTTTGCATTTTTAATTTGTTTTATTAAGAAACTGGCTACGACATTTTTAATTCATCATTAGTTACGAAAAGTTCACCTTTTCGAGGTCCGTTAACCTGCCCCCCGCATTGATTTATCTCTTCAAAACGCTAGCACAGGACCGTGAGATCTAGCACCACCTAGCACAATTTGTTTTAGATACACACTGATAGTAGTAAGGGTATCCTCTAGATTATGTGGGGGGCTAAGTTAACGCTAGCCCCCCCCCCCCCCCTCCACACATTTTTTAATTGCAATACTGGCTAGCACTACTTCTTTGAAGCTAGCACAGTCTAGCGTAACTAAAAAAAATGCTAGCACAGCTACCTTTTTGAAAGTAATAGACCACAAGTGGGGGGGGGGGGGGGGGGGTTAACGTTGGGGTTCTTTTGAGGGGTGGTAAAGATAATTATTATAGAAGTGTGGTTAGTACCTAGCACAACCTAGCACAACCTAGCACACACCCCACCGAAGCTAGCACATCAATATAAAATAAATTAGTGTATTGAATGAAGGCCAGGGGGGGGGGTGGGACAACTTTACGCTGGCTCCCCCTCCCACCTAATATTTTTCCGTCAAATTGCTAGCACAGCAAGCTTAGACCTAGCATAGGGTAGCACAACTATTTCGAGAGCTAGCACACCCCTACAGTTGAGTATATAGGGGATGGGGTGAATTTTTGCTGGCAGCCCTTCAGTTAATATTTTCCATCAAATTGCTTGCACAGCAAGCTTAGACCTAGCATAGGGTAGCACAACTATTTTGAGAGCTAGAACAGCCCTACAGTTGAATATATAGGGGATGGGGTAAATTTTTGTTGGCCGCCCCTCAGTTAATATTTTTCCGTCAAACAGCATCTTAGACCTAGCACCGGCTAGCACAACCATTTTAAGAACTAACAGACCCCTACAGTTGAATATATAGGAGATGGAATAAATTTTTTCTGGCTGTCCCTCAGCTAATATATTATTTCCATCTAATTGCTAGCATAGCAAGCTTAAATCCCAGGCTAGCACAATTATTTTGAGAACTAGTACAGTTCAAGATTGTTTGGTTAAAGGGATACATTTACATCATACCACCACGGTATAAATGACTCTGATGCCACCGTAAAAATAAAATTTTCAAAAGCATATACAGGGTGGTAAAAAATATTTTTAAAAAATTTCAATTTTTTTTTTAAATTTCTCCGTTATTTAGCCTCGGACAAAAAATTGTATAAAAAAACTTTTTATTCCAAATTAGGAGGCGTATCATCGACTTCAATACATTTTCTCCGAAAATTTCATAATTTTTTGAGATATTCGCGAGAAAGTTCGAAAAACGCCGTTATTTTGAAGAAAAGAGCATACTTTTTTTTTAATTAAGGCGACTCAAGTATAGGTTAAACGGCATCAATATACATATTTTTGTTAGTAAGAATTTTTGTCGCATCCCTCGTAGCTTTCGAGTTATGATTTTTCTCGCTTGAGGGCCACTATCTTAAGAGCTAAAAATATTTTTTGTTTGTCTTTGTGTCCTATATCTAAAATCAATATTTGAAATCCGAAGAAAATAATGGAAAAAAGTCGGTAGGTTCCGGTAGGTTTCGTCTCCTACTGGTCAAAATAAAGGTAAGGTCGATATAAAAATACGGTTTGGTCCGTTTTGCCAATATTCGTATATTTACTACCGAAACTTACCGGTTAAAAACCGCGCGATTTAGGTACCATTTAGTGGTTATAATTTAGGTGCCAACGGATATTTTTTAAATTTCGATATGGATTACTTCAGGTTCCCCTAGGCTCCTACTGCGAAACATAATCAGCGGTAGGTTCCTGGCGAGATTGGATTCGAACTCAGTACCAGCCCTATCCCCCTAAGCCAAATTTTAGCCCTCCCGGCCTAACGATAGCAAAATTCCCTGTTTAGAAGCCCCTATAGGTTCCGGCCGGTCCCCTTTGTTCCTGTTCGAATATGAACTCGCTAGTCCAAAATTTACAACAAAAACCGGTAGGAGCAGGATTTTCGGTAGGTTCCGAATTCCAAAAACCGTCCTCTAAATATAAAAATACGTTCGGAAGAGTTTTTCTTCGAATTAATATTTGGGGGTCGAAAACGACGATTTTCCACTTTCGAAAAATTTGGGCATCCGTTTTGGGAAGTATGAGCCGCGGATCGAAAATCGCAGATATTGCTTTTTAACTCTAGCCCGTTAGGTGGATAATTTTAGGTCCGTTAAGCTACCCCACCCCCCGCCGCATTGATTTTTTTCTCCAAAATGCTATGATGGCCAGTATTGCAATTAATAAAAGTGCGAGGGTGCAAACGTTCCATAAAAAAAACTTTTTTTTATTAGCGCTAATCTAGTCCCCCACATAAATTTGAGGATATCCTTATTACTATGAGTGTGCTAGCTCTAAAACAATTTGTGCTAGATTGTGCTAGATCTCACGGTCCTGTGCTAGCGTTTCGAAGAAAAAATTTAATGCTGGGGGGGGGGGGCAGGTTAACGGCCCTTAACTGGTGAAAAAACTATCTTATTTCAACACTAATTACAGTTTTAGAAAATGTCACTTTATATGTCAAAATTAGAAAAAGTAATGATTAACATGAGTTTTAATACCAATAATAGGACTAGGTATAACATTCCTTTCAAAAGATAATCTGTGAAGCACATACATGTAGTAAAGACATTAATTTTCATGCAATATGCAATGTGATATGAAAAAATAAGTAAATAATCCTCATTGCTAATAGATTTGTGTTCTGTATTAACTGTTATAATTTATTTTAGTTGTTCAACTAAATGTCAGAGAGATGCGTTCTTATTCATTATGCTACATCCAAACGTACAAGTTCAAACAATGAAATAAATGTGACGTAAAGTAAATATAACTCCATGTTAAGCGTTGCTTAAATACTAATATTTATAATAAGGAACAGGCGTTTGATAGAATGTTTACAAGGTAGACAAAGTGTTAAGTCATTTATAGCCATTCTAGTGTTTATATGTTTTAAACCGTTGTAGCTCCGCCTCTCGCTACTTAAACATTCATTGTTTATAGATGATCTGTTTTAATTTTGGCTCGTTATTTAAAATGGGCTGGGCTACAAATTAAAATTATTACACAATAGCGATGAAAGGCAAATGCGTCTCTATCAAGAAAGTTAGACTTCTCAGACTAAAGATAGGATGAAGCATTTAATTTTGAACATTGGAAGATCGTTTTCTCTATTATGACAAAACATAATATTGTAACAGACGCATAGCGATAGTGCGAAATACAAGACATATTATGAAATTAAGAAATTATTAAGCAACAGGGAATTTTGCAAAGGCTTTGGCATGGTTATAATTATGGTGGGGTTAGTTTGGGTTAGTTGGATTTAGTTGGATTTAAAATGCTTTAAATGAAAAGTAAATAAAGATTTAAAGCTAAAAATAAATTGTGATCGATAACATAGACGCATTTTGATTATTCGGCTTTGCACATGATAATAAAATAGTTATTTCAACGAACTTTTTAACTGAATCTATATTTCAGTTTCTCCATAACCTTGAACATTCAACAGTTTATTATATGAGACTCATTTTGAAAAAAATCTGTGTATGGCCACCGAATATTAACAATAGGCTGGAAAGTTCACTCTAAGCCCCGCCCCCAGTATTTCCCTCCTTGCCCCGTCCCGAAACCTGATGAAATGCTGGTTAACCGCTCAGGCCTCGTGCCACGTTTCACCCCATCTGGTCTAAAGTATGACGTCTCGCCTTCGTAAGCGCTACATTAAAAGTGCCGGCTGAGAGTGGACCTTCTAGTCTCTTGTTAATGTTCGGTGGTATGGCATTACATTACGAATCTCAATGCCAAAAAATTTTAAGCCCAACATTTCCATAATTTTTTTTATAAAAATGAATTATCAGTCATAGTTTCTGTTCCTGTTGCTTTATATATTTTTTGGCAGAATGATAAATTTTTAAAAAGATATGTTTGAATATTTCTACTGGAAGTTGAAGTAATTGCGGATTCGGCTACATCCGAAATATTGCCTTAAGGAAGAAACTTGCTCACACGATGAAAAGGTGTAGAAAGTCTGTCACTATGCCACAAAATAGTTGTCCATCTAGTCAAATATATTCCGTTCTAAGAATTGTATTAATTTTGCAGGATAAGTGAACGTTTTTATTTATCATTAGATTTAAAACTCAAGTCTATAGGCCGCAACGCGAAAAAATCTCGACTATTTGAAGAGCAAATGATTGCGTTCTTGAAAAAGCATGCGATAAAATATTTTCATTTATGCTAATTTTATTAAAATCTTCAGCATTTAGGAGTTTAAGACAAAGAATGTTTAGCTATTAAAATAGTAAAACGAGAGCCTATCGCATATTTACTTCTATATGGCCTTAGGAAATATTTTTTTCTACGTTGCGCAAAGTAATCAAATTCATTTATTATGCCATATTTTCATTTAAAAGACAAAAAGTTAAATTTGCTGCATATATGGAAGTAGCAGGAGCTATGGAAATATTTTTTTTCAAATTGTAATATTATAAATGCGAATGTGAGTTTGTTTGTTTGCTTTCAGGCGTAAACTACTCAACCGATCATCATGAAATTTTGTACAGATGTTTTCAAGAGTATAGTAAAGGACATAGGACACTTTTAGTTTTTACCAGCGGCTTCGCTCGCGTTGATGTACTTAAATAACTATCAAAGGTCATTAAGAAGTAAGATATCATGAAATTTGGTACAGATATTTTCAAGAGTATAGTAAAGGACATAGGACACCATTATCTTTTACCCGCGCCTTCGCTCACGTTGATTTTTACGGGTAGTTTTAATCCTATTTTCCACGCGTAATCTACTCAACCGATCATCATGAACTTTTTTACAGATATTTTCAAGAATATAGTAAAGGACATAAGACAGTTTTTATCCGCCGCTTCGCTCACGTTGATGTACTTAAATAACTGTCAAAGATCATTAAAAAGTAAGATATCATGACATTTTGTACATTAATTTTTAAGAGTATAGTAAAGGACATACACCTTTATCATTTACCCCCGGCTTCGCTCGCATGGATATTTACGGTTAGTTTAATCCAATTTTCTATGCGTAAACTGCACAACCGATCATCATGAAATATTGTACAAATATTTTCAAGAATATAGTAAAGGACATAGGACATATTTAGTTTTTACCCGCGGCTTAGCTCACGTTGATTTTTACAGTTGGTTTTAATCCTTTTTTCCATGCGTAAACTACTCAACCGAATTTGAATGAATTTCTTTACAGGTATTTTCAAAAATATAGGAAAGTACATAAGACAGTTTTTATCCGCCGCTTCGCTCACGTTGATGTACTTAAATAACTGTCAAAGATCATTAAAAAGTAAGATATCATGACATTTTGTACAGATATTTTTAAGAGTATAGTAAAGGGCATAGGACAATTTTTACCCGTAGCTTCGCTCGCGTTGATGTACTTAAATAACTGTCAAAGATCATTAAAAAGTAAGATAACATGAAATTTTTCCCGCCACCTGGCGTTCCAATATGTCCAATAAGCAAATACTGGCGGTCAGCTCACTCTTCAATTGAATAAAGCATCAGCTCTTTCGGATGTACTTTTAAATATAATAAACTTAATAAATGAACGCTCAATCAACAAAAAGCAATTCAAATAAAAAAAATTATTATTTTTACTGTTAGTTTTAATCCTATTTTCTCTTTATTTATTTCCACTTTTCTGTCACCTTTAAGCAATAATTAATATGTTTCTATTTTTGAGGTTAGATGTCTACATATGTTTATTTTCTTAATTCTTACTTTGCTTTCAGGTTTTTTAACGCGGGCGAAGCCGCGGGTAAAAGCTAGTAAAATATAAATAACTTCGTATATTACCACATATTGGCTGTGGCTAACGCAATTTAGCCATTGTAGCCGCTGCATGATTTTGACGTTAGAGACCTACGCTGCGCGCAGTCGCTTTTTAAAGCGGCTAAAGACAGTCCAGCGGAAAAAAAATCGCTGAGGGCCGCCGACAGCGTTACTGTGCTACCGAATTGGGGGTTATGTACGGAATTGCTGGTTTGTTGTTTGTTTTATTTTTGATTGTGATTTTTTTTGGCGTAAATATCTAATCAGCTCATTCATGGTGGATATTTTCATTCGAAAGTAGTCTGCAAATTCTTCATTACTGAGCTGATCCAGTGTCTGAAAAAACTCTTTCACGCTCTTCCCTGTGCTTTCAAGATTTATGGATGTTGTTTCTCTCATTTCCATGCAAATTTCAACTAAGTCGTGGTCGGCAGTTCTTGATAAATTAGATACTTCTTGAGTTTCGGAGTTATACAACTCCGAAGATGTATCTTCCATAAGTAATTCCAAAATAAATTAGTTCAATATGAAAAATTGGTCAATTATTACTTTGTTTTGCTTCTACACAGTACAAACAAATTATAACAGTCGGTCGAACAATCGGCTCCGGCTCAAAAGCGGTCGGTCTAACAGAATCGAAAGCGCTGTATGCAGCGCTTTAAAGGTCCGTTAGGCTATTTTATTATATATTATATTTTATTTTATTTTTGCTAGCATTTTGGCAAAATAATTCCAACCGGGGGGTTGGGGCCAGCGTTAACTTGGCCCCCCGAATTCAAAAGCATTTTCGTTCTGACGGCCTGGAAAGTCGTATGCTAGGCCTACAGACCGCCATAACTAAAGCTTTTAAAAAATCTTGCCCTCTTGAGGCATCACAACAACAGCCGGGAAAAGCCACAAAATGGTGGAACAAAGAGCTGGGAGAACTCAAGAGGACAACGAGAAAATCTTTTAACAGAGCACAATGAACTAGAACTCAAGCCGACTGGCAGCAATACAGCACCAATCTGCGAGAGTTTAAAAAACTAGTAAGGAAAAACAGAGAAAGGCCTGGAGTGCCTACTGTGAGGAGATCGAAGATCACTCACAGACTGGACGGCTCTACAAAGTCCTCGCAAAAGATAAAGATCGCGACCTAGGTCTACTAACAAGGTAGGACGGCACTAAGATCGCTAATATACAAAAGATTCTTGAACTGCTTATGCAGACCCATTTCCCTGGTTCATCGGTA
>JAEQML010081517.1:0-11170 GCA_016904865.1 Pissodes strobi
GGTAAGGTTTGCCAGTGACTATTTTCCCGAACGGCAAATGAAAAATGGCTAGTGACGCGCAAACCATTCAAAATATCATACATCAGTTGGCGAACGAAAATGCCGAAGTCCTCGAAACGACAAACGACTGGTCGCCGAATCCATCCGTTTATGAAGAACATCCAGGCGTCGCCGCTGCCGAGGCAACAACAAACGAAGGGTGGCCGCAAACAGCTCCGAATTCAACGCCCTTCTCCGCTCTGGACACCCTGCATGTAACAAATTTTAGCAGTGTACTATGGGGGTTATATACATTGTTATATGCCCCGATAAATAGTGATGTTCTTCACTCTACGCGTAAATTATACTACAGACAGGATTTATTTGGGAATGGAAAATCAGCGACACAAACAACGTTTCGAAAAAAATTGCATTTTATTACCATTTTTCAGGAAATCACAAAACTACATTCTATGTTACTAAATCTAATATGCGAAGAAAACTTACACCCAAACCCACAGACATTAATCGTGTGCCGCGAAGAATTGAATATAGAGCCGCACAAGACGCATAAAAATGCGCGCAAATGCATCGATTTGCTACAGGCATTATTCCATGAAAAATATGCTCATTTAAATGATTTATTAATACGACATGGGGCGTTTTTGCAAGAACAAGAGTGTCTAATTACCTACCCGCTAGTATTTAGTTGGATACATGGAACGTGTAATTTGCGCGAGGGCAACCAAAATGATTTTGCGAAACAAAAAACTTTTTTGCAGAAAATAGAGTACCAGCCGCCTCTCGAATCGTCCTTTGACATTTTCTTTCGCCGCTGTTGGGCCGAATATGATCGCATGTATAGTCCTCCCGACGAGGTGAGAATAGTCGATGCAGTCGAATGTCTGCTAAAAAGTACCTCCGCGCCACAGATGTGTTTACAAAATAAAGATTTGTATGCTATCTGCACGAACAAATGTTGGGCGACAGATAATGGGTTCTTTTCGGTCATTCCAAAAGATAAAATCGAAGCAGAGTTGCATACCCAACTATATATGGTGAATAAAAAGTGTCTTTTGTTTCTGGAAATGAATTGTCGTAATATATGCAAAACTGCTAATACGTACGTTCAGATTTTGTAAGATTTGCGGGCTGCCTGAACTACCGCTTTAACATATAAGAGAGAATTCTCGGTCTGTTTCTGGCGAATGCGATTATATTTTAAACAGAGAACATCGGCTTCGAAAAAACACTCAAACTCTATAATTAAAAAGTTGGAAACGACAATCTCAGAGGCTTTACAGTATGGCGGCACATCAGACAGATAGGATAGATGTTGCTCGGGATTAATTAACCAGTCTTCGATTGCAGGTTCCCATAAAATTCTAATTTGAAAGGGAAAACATTCCGTTATGGCACACGCGTATTGACAATGGAGTCTTTTCCAGTTAAATCCTTTTCCTTGTTTTTACGAAGCGCCAGGTGTGACGCCATAGTGTGGAGGTGCATTCGGTTGTGCAATAAAGCATCCAAACTAATAAATGGCGGTAACATGGCCAGACGTTTTCGGTGCGGAATAACGCCATCGGGAATGCAATTTTTTTGACACAACCATTCGTTGCACGAATCGGTATGCACGATAGAAGCCAACCAATTATGCAAAGACACTCGCAAATCAACAGTCGATTGATGTTTTATTTTGATGATGGACGAGGGTGTGAAAATTAACAATCCATCTGTTAAAGGTGGAGTTTTCGAGTCCACCCAATTGTTTAACGAAGCGGCGTCTTCCCAAGTTTTGGGCGGAAAAAAAAAATTACAATAGATCGAAATTTTAGTGTGACAATTTTTATACAATAGCGGAAAAGAATTCGGGTCGGGGGCGCAATTTGACGGGCGGTTTTGGAAATAATGTAAAAACCTGACGCTGTCCACGATGCTTACTGGCACAGTGTGAATGTCCTTGTCGTATGCATCATACGACACGCGAGCCAAAATGTCGGTGATGAAATATTTATGCTCAATAATTTCGACAGTGCCAATGTAATAAAAACAAAATCCCGACGACATGGAAAAAAACGAACCAGTACAATGCGCATGCCGCACAATTTTACAAACATCAGTGGCAGTGATGTAATAATGTTCGGGTGTAATAATAATGTAACCGTTTTTCCCATCCAATTTGACCGCGCTCCACGACTTTTGTAAATGGCCGCTCAAGCATTGTGCGTTTTGTTCTGTAAATGGTCGCCTAATGTTAATAGTGCGCAGCAAATCAGTGACTTGCTCAGGGCACAAAAAATCAAAATGGGAAGTTAGCCATCTCAGATTGCCGCCTAGTAGCTGCTGCTGGACGTATATTAGCGTTTGAGTAACAAAATGTTGAAAATGCGCCAAGGTCAGCGATTGAAAGTTGGAAACAGATGGCGGGGGGGCCGTGCTAGGGCCAACTTCTTCCATATGCGCGACACACTCCAGTTCAAAGTGCATGTAATACTTCGTCGTGTTTGAAGCGCATTCATATTCGCGTTCGAGGGCAATTCTATATGGTTCGCCGAGCGGACTATTGAGCAGAAAGCGACATATTATTTTTTTTTGTGAGACGCATTGTAAAAGCTGTGCGTGCGCTTGAGTATCAACAATAGTGTATTCGTAAGCTTGTGATTCGCGCACGGGCAACATATCGTTGTTGAAAAATACAAAGCGCTGAATAATCCCAATATTGTGTTTGAGCTGTAGCTGTGTCAACGTGCGGCCGTTGATGCAAAAAATTAATTGGCGGCAAATAAGCTGCCCGCTGTTTGGCTTATACGCAGATAACTGCGGGAATTTTGTGTTCGTGAGAAAATTGCGAAATTGCTCGCCGTCCAAAACTGCATACACGATTTTGGGCTGGCTACTGCTGGCGGGCGGCAAGGCGTTCGCAGACAGGTCTCGGAGACGGTGGAATTCTTGCATATCCAACGGAAATCTTAGGCTGTATTCGCGCTCCCAGCAACATTTGTATAAGTGGCGGGAGTCGCAGAATCTGGTGCATGGTGCAGAAGTCATTGCTGAAGCCAGTGACGAGTCAAGTCTAGAAAAGAGAAAAAGCAAGAGACATAAGAACGCGAAAATCCACGTCATATTATTAGAGGCCGTGGCCAGCGCGCGCTAATCAATATCTCCTACTTAAATTTTCACAACACAGCGGAAGCTCTTCACGTTTTTGAGCAGAGAAACATGTACAAAAGACAAAGAACGAAATCGCCGTGTGACTGCGTCTTTGACCTGCGGTCCACGCTAACCAGCGACGAATCATGTACAGCAATCGAAATATAATTGCGCGTACGCGGAAAAAAATCGGAGAGCCTGCATTTTTTATGATTATTATTTTTATTATCATAACCACGTTATTGACTATACTGTATGTGGTATACTGGCGAAACATTTACAACACAGACGAAGCAGAAAAAATCATCGATCACCAAAAAGAGCAGCAAATATCACAGATGTCACAGAAAAAACTAATTCGGCGCTACGCCGAGCTAATGCACCAATGTGTCATGGATACCCAATTGACGGAAGAAAATTTAAAAGAGATTGACGTCAATTTAACGGCCTTTGTCGAATCCGACGAGCTGTTCCAACGATATAATTGGTCTGTAAATGAAGAACACCTCAATCATATGTGTTTCTTCGGCCTCAGATTGCTCAAGTACACGCTACTGCAAAACGAGACGGAGAAAAGGCGCCTCTGGAAAATAATCGAATTTGTCTCGGAAACAATCGTGCGTAAGTTGCCCTCACAATTCCCATCTCAGAAAGTTCCATGGGGTACAAATTGGTACCCGTTTTACATTCCGTTTCCGAAGTTCCTCACAACCGCCGCCTACGCGTACCGACACGAATACAAACAGGGCAATCCCGTGTTAGATTCCTTCGTCAAAGAGACAATTCCGCTAATCGTTTCGAGTCCAACAACGGCTTTAGGCTGGGCGCGTCAAGGGCCCAACGCCGTTATGTTCACTATTTCGTATATAGGAGCGTTACTCTTTAATGATAATTACAAGGACGGACTCAAGACCAATCAGCTGAAGGTTGTGCTGGATTATCTCCAAGTAAAACCGACACTAACGGGTGAAGGGATATATCCGGACAACGGTCTTGTATTCCACGGTAATTGACGTCCCTACGGCTACCTTTTCGAATGCCGACAAGATGTCAAAGTACTGAATGGCTTCTTCAATCTATCAAGTTACGGCAAATTCATGGAAGTGTTGTCGGTGATATTGAACCCGTCGTTGACGATAAACGCAACAAATCCGTGCCTGATAACGCGTGGGCCAAGCACCCAAATGACACGCGTTGAAACGGCGTCGTACGGTTAGAACGTCCTTTGCTCCATAGGTGTTGTGTCGATTCGCGAACAACATTACAATCTTCAATTCATCGGTCAAAAGGAATTATTGGCGTATTACGAAGCGGACAATAGCAATACAAAACTCGGACAATTCACGGCAATGGCCAGAACATACATGTATGCCGATTTTGACAAGAAATTACGAACTGAATATATCACGCGTTATCCGGGAGTAATATCGTACAACAAATTGGTGGCCTTGGAAGGTGGCGGGTCGTCGAATACAAAGACCTACTCATGCACACAAGCCTATTCGATCCAAGTCAAATTAACAAATCAAAAAGTCATTGGCATGTACAATCGATATACCATCGAGCAATTTCATTTGTCGGTGGAGGAAATTATTCTCATTACAGATATCGGATATGTCGTCAACTATTATGTTGTTCCGAGCGATGAAAATGGTGAGGGTGGCGATTTCCCGGATGCATTTGACCAAGAAGATAATTACGACCAAAAAAATATTCGCGTTAGCGTCAACTTTGGCGAGTTAAAATTACGCCACAACAAAAGCTTAACGTCTATGACGCCCAATGGAGCTGCCGATGCGTTAGTGGCATTTAAAAATGACTCTTCTCGTATTCATTCGAACCCCAATCAACGGTACATGGAGCAGGTCGAGCGGTTGGAGGACGGAGCAAAATTCGATTCCTTCCAAATATCGCTTGATAGCACAAATCAAGCGTGTTTTAGCACGTTCAGAGGAAAAGTGGGTCCTTCAATTACACATCGAAACCGGCGCGCCATCATGACAAACAAACATCGACTCTATTTTTATAAAGACAATTTGTACTTAGTTGACAAAATCGGAAAACGCGCCGCTGTCGGTGCATACTTGAAAACAACCGAAACAGTTTTGAACTTGGACGGTTCAAAAATAAAACGAGAATTGGGCCTGAACATCACCACCGATAAAACGTGCTCGTATGGCCAAAACGGCAACACGTTTTACATGGACTTGACCGAAGGCAAACGCAATTATAGCATGTTTTATGACGTGGCATTAGTAACTAAAACAGACGAAAAAATTATAGCAGATATTGAAATAGAAATGAACCCGCCGAGTGTCGAAAGTGATAAATGAAAATTTTCATACGTACGTGCAGCAGATAAAGGAGCCTTTTTTCGAAATAGGTTGGCTTGAAGACGCACAAGAAGACACGACTCGCTCCTGAGACGAGAGAGCGCGGACTGGTGCCTATATGACAAATCGCAATTGAAAAGCATCCAGTTGAAGCCTAGTGTGCTGACTTGCGCAGGCGTACCACGCCGATACACAGGTAGCGCGCGTGGAGGGGACTCACGTGCTCACGCTGCAACTTTGAAAAATACGCCGTGGGAAGTGAGTTCTCCATTTTTTGTGTGTTATGGTCCAGTCGAATGTTTTACAATAGCCACCTCGGACCAATCGTAAACCTATTGAAAAACGGTACCCATGTACGTACTGTGGCCGCTCGCCCCTCTGCCGCCAAACTTTGGGCGGCAGCACAGTCGTCGTAGTGGGGGCGCAGAAGACAAAAACGACCTCCAGCCGCCGAGCGGTGTAGTCGTGTGCGGTATCGCGTGCGATTCTTGTAGCTCGTGCACGTCCACTACAATGAACATCAACAGAATATCACAATGTATCCAGCGAGTGGTTTCCACGTTATTTCGTTGCCGTCAAACTCTCGACTGTGAAGGCTGTCCGCGAAGCGACGCCATAACTGACGCAGTTTTGGTAATTCCACCAGAAGTTTCAAACTTACCCAGCGGCGCGAGTGGGGGCTCGTTATCTAGGACGCATCACGAACAGCCAGTCTTTGATCACAACAAGTTTAAACTGTGGCTAAGTACCAACGAATTGGAAACTTACTACCGAAGCGCAATTTCAACTTTTTTGCGTCTACAGGCAGAACGAAAAAAAATTCAACGTCGATACGCACTTCATCGCAGCATTCTTCGCAAATATCAACGACACAGTGTCCCAGATACCAGTCAGATGGAAAGCGTCCTGGAAGACCTACAGCATCTACTGTCGCGAGTTAACAAACGGCTGCACTGGCAAATGCTAAAAATTATTTTTTTGTATAATGATTTCAACGGTAAAATGTATAACGATAGCATCCTCCAAGGTTTGTGTACCAACTCTTGGCTGTACTATGAAAATTCGTGTGATATATGTTATTCGATGAATATATGTCCTGCAGAGATTTTGCAGTTTTTTCCGTGCTCTCATACCGTCTGTGTGTCATGTTTTTATCGAACCATCGAACTATATGAACCGTTCAATTGCCAGTCGGACACGCTAATCTTATCCTGTCACATGTGTCGTGCAGTCATTGTTGCGGTGTCGTATGCGCGTCACAAAAGAACCGTGGCCTATGACCGACGCTGTGAAATCGCCATTTCACGATGTCGCGTAGTGTCTATTGTCGATCAGCCAGCTACTAAAAGTAATCTGTTAGCCCTTATGCAAAAAATCTGCATTCCGTAAATGAAAAAAAAAAATCGCAGGCGCTGAAAATGTAAAATTTCCATAGTTGTAAATATAATGTATGATTGATAGATGAAATAAAAAAACTGTATCACCGTATGTTTGCGTTTCTATTTGTTTTACATATAATGTGTCCTATCCATTCTTCTGGTCGTCTTCCTCGTCTTTGAAGTTGGAAAAGGCGGAAAAAAGCATTAACTGTTGTAGCATTACATAACTCTGATATACCATGGGGTCGGTATCGTTTAGATCGGACATGATGACGCTGCTCAAGTCAAAATTTTCAAATATAGTAACTTTATTTTCCGCTGGAGTTGTGTAGCTTTGCATCTTCAAGCAGATCGCCTGGAAAATGTAGAACCGCTCGAAATTGATGCCCGACGTCGAGACAATGAGCGCGAGCAAGTGCAGAACCTTGCCCTCTTGTAATGTGGGTTCGGTTAGTGTGTCAATGGTAAACTTGGTGAAAAACGCGAGGGAGTTTGTGGTGACACCAGCGCCAGCGGCGCCGGCCTCTACTAGATCTGACGGCTTTGCGTCAATTAAAGGGCGAAAAGAAGCCAACTGTCGAAAATGCCTCGCCGTTAAAAGACGTTTGTAACTGTTGCTTTTTTTTTAAAACCGGTAGAGGCGCTGGTACATATTTTTGGTCACTTCGTCGGTCCTATTGTAGCGCGTCCGTTGTAAATCACGCAGTTCTTCTTTCGCCCGTGTGTGGCGCGAGTCATAAAACGCAATGCGTTGGAACAAGTCTGACAAAATCTCATCTTTCGATTACGGCGTCAGTGCTCTGCTGTCTTTTATTTCGAACGACAAATATGCAAGTTTATTAAATAAAAAAATATACTGAGTGAGTAGTTTTCGGACCGCCTGTTGGACCTTGTGGAGCGCAAGAAAATATTTCTTGTGCATCTCGTAGACATAGACGGGCCGGAGTAGTAGATTCTCACTCAAATTGTAATGTTGTTGCACCAGTTTTCTTTGTAGTTCGGCATAATGTGCGCCTAGCTGGCGGCCATCGGGAAAGTAGTTGACAAGAACAAAGAGAAATAGTTCCATTTTTTTCAAAGGATTTTTACATGTCAAAAATTCCGCAAAAATAGCGAGTATTAGCGGTAGAGTAGTCGCCGCAACTAAATCACTGGGCTGAATAGAAACATAACGTGAATGTGGCATGATCGATGTCGATGCTTACTTTACCGCAGTAGTTCCGGGCCGCAGCATTTATTCAGGGGCCTTTCCATACTCGACACATTGCATACCGCCTGCAGTATCAAGTGCTGGTTCGCTGTGACCCGCAGTTGTAGTCATCTTCACCTTGGTACATATGCGTCGTGTACTTTTCACGCTTTCAGAGTTGCCAAAAATTTTTTGTCGGCCATAAATAGCTGCTCCTGCAACTACAATCATCCCGACCACAATTGCGCCCGTCTTAACGACGGAGGGCGAGGCGGGTGTTACCACCCCGGGCATTTGAGAGCTGGCACTTGACATGTTGTTCGGGTAAATGTAGTTAGATCACCGTGGGGTTCACAGAGCGGACGTCGTATGTATGTAGAAGACGTTCAGAACAATTATTATCTTCGGAGAATGAGGTTTATTATTCTATGCTTATTCTTTTCGATGTGTCAATCAACTGCGGTATCTGCGCCACGTCTATGTCGTTTTACACACTGGCCAGCCCGCGGCATCAAGTTTGACTTTGCCTTCTGTACCATCCAATTCGTATTTGTCACAGGTTTTTGTCGCGGCAGCAGAGGTGCCCAAAACTGCCGCCGGTTTGAAATACCAAATTAGGCCAACAGCGATGACGACGATCGCAACCACAACGATGCCTATGAACGCAGAAGAGCCCATTGCGACTTCCATTGTTTCCAAAACTTTTGCCACAATAAGTAGCGCGCGCGGTGATTCAACAGACAATCAAGTCTGGCAATGTCGTAGTGAATGTAAGACACTCTAGTTTCAAACACACAACCCAGCGCTTTAGTGTATCGCACTCTCTATTGGTAGTGTCAATGGTGTAGATCCGAATATCTTATTATTTTCACAATCTTATTACCTACTTTTTTTACGATAATTGCGCTTCGCGCGGCTCGCAAAATGTCCAAAAAATATAAAGGTCACTGGAAATATCAAAAAGTAGAGGGTCTGCCCGACAGTGGCACGGTTGACCAAAAAACAGAGCTCACACAAGGAAAGGCCGATGTCTTTACATCGACACT
This sequence comes from Pissodes strobi, assembly GCA_016904865.1. Taxonomy (NCBI): domain Eukaryota; kingdom Metazoa; phylum Arthropoda; class Insecta; order Coleoptera; family Curculionidae; genus Pissodes; species Pissodes strobi. The sequence continues at coordinate 9,080 of JAEQML010081517.1, forward strand.
GCGAAAAAAAAACCCACTGTTGGTTTCATATCATGGGAAAAAACGCGACAAAGTATTGCGCTCCCACGCAATGTTCCTAAAGGACTTTGGCGTTGGCGACGAACCGAGTGTCAATCGTTTTATCCTGCAATTTTTACTAAAAGGTTATTCAAAATCATACTGTATTTCCGTAGTGCAGACGATGAAGAGAACTTTGTGGAAAAAAAATCCACTATATAATCTACCCTATTCGTTGCATAAAGTCAGTAAAATATGGGCCAGTTTTCAAAAAATCCAAGAAAAAATTCGTCAAAACGAGACGCTTTTCAACGAAGACGGCCAAGAATGCCCATTTATGGTCAACGAAAAACTCAAGACGATTTTACGCCAAGCTACAATCAAGCATCATGTAACGACGCACATCGACCAAAACGATGCCATACTGTTGGAAAAATTTGCACTCGATGGCGTACTCAAACCGTTCTTTTATGCGCGTTCCTTTTACTTTCCAAGTCCGATGGAAGCCGAAATAACAATAACGCCGGTGCTAGAGCAATGGGCCATGATACTAGTGCTATTGGCAAACTCGGGAATGCGAAAAGGCGAAATAATTCGCTTAACTCTCAGTCAAGCTAACGACCTTATCACTTGGGGCGAATACAAGACATATACAAAACACGGCTATCGGCCATTAAGTATCGGCCCGAAATTGGCCCAAGTATTGGACGATTATCTAACCATTGTTGAACCAGTGTGGTCCGCACACGCAAAAAATGATAGTAAATACATGTCCAAAATGACGAACAATGTCTTTACTGCCAGCGAGGCTACACTACGCTCGTGCTACATAACTACGTATTGTCACGTGTTGAAGCGCAGCCAAAAACCGCAGGGTTTGTTGTGGCACGTATGGCGATCGCTGTTTGCGGAACGCGGCTCAGTAATCGACAAGACTGTCACACAGCACGCTCTAAATCACACTAATAGCACAATGACCGAGCGCTACATCCATAACCAAAAACGTAACGATAAAACCCTCAAGCAGAACTTGTTAGCCAAACTGGAAAGTACATCGCTGTTGAACCGGTGACGAAGGCGGGGGAACGAGATCAAATGAGTGCGTATGCCTGTGCACGTGCAAGTTCTCATTTTTGCCATCCTCTTGGTCGGCATCCAGCCCTGGTACAAAGGTCTTAATTGAAGAATTCACCATAGTTTTCGGTGCATCATACTCGGAATTGTCCGAGGTTGCGTCAGACGCGTCTTCGTCATCGTCCGAAATTTCGGAGCGCCAATCCTCTACACTGTCTGTGACACTAGGTGTTTCATTAGTGTAATAGTCGGGATTTTTTTTGACGAGCCCCCTTGATGTGTCAGTGTGGGCTCTTCCATGTGCTGTTCGCTAGGCGTGGAGCTGGCGTCAACAAGTTGCTGAAATTTCACGTGGCTGGGCTGAGAAGTATCGATCTGCTCGCGTTCTTCCTTAGGACTAGAAAATGAGAGCGCTTCATTAACGTACGGCAGGGGACTGGCGACCGTCGTGTCTTCGGCCATTTTTTGCAACATTTTACGTTCCTTGTCTTTATCGATCACAATGGCATCGATGTTGATTTCATTTAAGGTTTCTAAAGCTGCTTGTTCGCGTTGAAACTTTTCATCGTCCATTTCTGGCAAGGTCACTACGTCCTTGTAAAATGAAATTTTATCCAGAAAATGACTATACAGCAGATGCAACAAATGGTTATCGGGTAGGAACGTCGACGTATGGTCGGCTAAGTTTTGTCGGCGCATAATCAAGCCAGAAAAGCGATCCCATGTAGAACGAAACAAAGATTCGTTTTTGGCATGTATTTTGGCAAAATTGGGAAAATCGCGAATCAACGGAGACTCGATCATTGGTTTCACATAGGGTAGTGCTGTCGTAGTAACGGTAGGATTTTCGATAACGGCCAATTGGACGATTTTCCCGATGACATTGTAGATAAAATCCCAATCGCGCAAATGATTGTGACAAAACAGGAGACATCTGTGGTAATTTTCGAGCTTAGAGACTTCATCTTTTTTTATGCTACAGTAGGCTCTGCGCATACAATAGGGGATATAAATCGAATT
>JAEQML010081518.1:0-11169 GCA_016904865.1 Pissodes strobi
ACTCTTCAACAAAAACATGACGATTTCCACATGCACAAAAAGGTTAAAGAGATGCAGAACACTAGTAAGCAACGCAATACCGGCATAATTCAGATAGCGAGGGCCAGATTTTGACCAGGATTAAGACCAGACTGGAAGGATGGAATGAATATATGCAAGAACTGTTCGAAGATACAATAAGAACACCACCCGAAATAAACAACTCCTACGTCCCAGAAATAATAAATGAAGAAGTTGAAAAAGCCATTAAACGACTTAGAGATATGAAATCGCTATGGGGAAATTTCTAAACTACTAGAGGCATCCCAAATCAAAACTCTTACCAAGCTACTTAATAACATATATGAGACTGGACATTTACCCAAGGACTAGCTGCTATCAAATTCATCCCAATTCCTAAAAAAAAAATCAGGAAATGCGAGGACCACAGATTAATTAGTTTAATGAGTCACGCACTTAAAGTACTCTTAAATATCATTCACTCTCGCATTTACACCAAATTAGAAGAGCACCTCACTGAAGTGCAATTTGGATTCAGAGCGGGGCTTGGAACAAGAGAAGCACTCTTCAGCTTGCAAGTACTAATACAAAGAGCGAGGGATGTCAAATGCGACGTATTTACATGTTTCATTGACTTCGAAAGGCATTTGACAGAGTGCCGCACGGGAAACTAATTGACATTCTAAAAACATCAGGAATTGATGGTAAGGATATAAGACTAATCTCAAACCTATATCTCCTACAAAAAGCAACAGTGGTGCGCCTCGAAAACGAACTATCTGATATCTTTGTAGTCGGAAAGGGAGTTCGGTAGGGATGCATACTATCACCGGCATTGTTGAATATATATTCCGAAAATCTCTTTAGAGAAGCCTTGTAATACAATAAATGGTCAACTTATCAATAATATCAGATATGCAGATGACACCGTACTGCTGGCAGATAGTGCGGAAGGTTTCCAAAGATTGATAGATAATATTGTAGAAGCAAGCAACGAAAATGGATTAAAACTAAACTCTAAAAAGACTAAAATAATGATCATCACTAAGAACATCAACATAAACGCTCAATTTACGGTAAACGATACACCATTGGAAAGAGTAGAGAAAATATGCTACCTGAGCTGCAATATCAGTGATACATGGGATCATAGTTATGAAATAAAAATGCGAACTGAAAAAGCCAGAAGCGCTTTTATCCGCCTTAAGAAAGCCCTTTGTAACCTCTCTCCTAATATCAATATACGCATAAGAATTCTCAAATACTACGTCTGAAGTGTTCTCCTCTCCAGAGAAGAAAGCTGGAGTTACTGAGGCTGCCATCAAACGCATAGAGGCAGTCAAAATGTGGTGCTACCGACGCATGCTACGGGTCTCATACACATACCATACAACTAACATCACGATTCTCGAGAGGCTCAGAAAAGACAAGGAAATTATTACTACCGTAAAGAACAGAAAACTGGCCTGCTTTGATGATAAGTACCGACTTCTACAATTAATCCTACAAGGCAAGATTGAGGGCAAGCGGGGCCCTGGACGCAGGCGTATATCCTGGCTGGCCAATCTTAGAAAATGTACTGGCCTAACATCAACTATAAGATAAGATGGGCCAACGTGGTCGCCAACATCATAAGAACATAGGCACCTTTAGAAAATCAAGTGAGCTTTACTGTGTACAAGACGGCCTTACCATAAGGACTACCTGCAGATGGACCAATTCATATTAATAAAGCTTTTTTTTTATGGTAGTGGCACACACACTAAAGGTGTGTGGGGCTCGACGAGCGGCGTGTGTGCGAAAATGTTTACTGACACCGTTCTTGAATAGTTGTAGGTTGTAATTAGGGGGGAACAGATGTCCTAGGAGTGAGTTCCACAGTGATACAGTGCGCCAAACATTGTAATACGATGTTCAAAGTGTTTTCAGTTGTACGATGAACTGGTGCGTTCTTGCCGCCTGTCGTGACTGTCCGACAGGCGTTGCCAGGGGTGGGATGAGGTGGGACAAATCCTAAGAACAACTGCCGTGAAAGTATCTGTAAAACAGGGACATTTCGGCCACATGTCTGCGGTGTTTCAGACTATCCAGATTCCGGATCAACTCCGGGTCCCTGACAAGACGTACAGCTCTCTTCTGAATGGAATCCAGTAGCTTTAGGGTGTGCTTTGGTGCGGCACCCCAGATGTGTGAGCAATATTTTAAGCACTGTCTTTTTTGCGTTTTGTAGAGCAAGAGCATCTGTTGCGGTGTATACAGATTTTGTTGCGAATTAGCGCACCAAGCTTTTGGGAGGCTGATCTCGCTATGCTAGCAGCGTGGTCATGCCAGGACATATTACTGTTTACCGAGACTCCCAGCAGTCCGAGATTGACGAGGATGATGGAATGATCGATCCTGCCCTAATGATATCAGTGCCCGCCGTGTTGGCCTTCTTGATAAACGTGGCTGGGGTCTTTGTTGCATTGAACCGTACCAAATTTCTGTCGCCCCAAGTTTGAAGTTTCTCGAGGTCTTGATTAATTGCTGTAATCTACTCCTGTCTGCGGTGATAAGTCTCAGTCGCTGGTAAAGATTTTTTTGATCCAAATTAGGAAACAAGGGTACTATCATCTGGAAAACTGTAAACAGGGTTATTCGTTTCGGTCAGCAGGCCATTAATATAGATGAGGAACAGAGTTGGTGAAAGTGTTGCGCCCTGAGGAACGCCCGCGTTAATGGTGAATGTGTCTGAGATGTGTCGATCAACTGCAACGTGCAGAGATCGGTTCCTAAGGAAACTGGCAAGACAGCTGCAGAGAGAGGGTGACAGTCCGAAGGACAGCAGTTTGTTGAGCTGTCCGTCATGCCAAACTCTGTCGAATGCGTTTGAAATATCCAAAGCAATCGCTCGGACTCTACGTAGTTCTCAATTGCCCTACTCCATATATGAATGACATAGGCCAATATATCTCCTGTCGATCTCTCTTTGCGAAAGACGTATTGATTATCGCTGATTATTCTGTTGTCCTTGAGGTACTTGCGTAGTTGCTAATTGACTACACGTGCCATGACTTTGGAGATTATTGGAAGCAAGGCAATTAGGCGATAGTTTGACGGCGTGGTTTTCTTGTCTTTTTTTGGAACAGGTTGCACGCGAGAGACTTTCCAAGAAGATGGGTAAATGCCTATTTCGTAAGACAGAGAATAAAGCCTGGAAAAAGCGGGTGTCAGTTTGTTGGCGCAGTTCTTTGACACGATGGCAGGTATTCCGTTCGGTCCGGGTACCTTTGGCGTATCTAGTTCTTCAAAGATTTTACGAATAACACGGTGATGAAACTTGACTTCTGTCATGGTAGTGTTGATGTTCGATATGGTGGGGAAAGCCTTGCCTTGGAGGACGTCTAGGTAGAGTGCAATGAAAACATTTTGGCGAGCATGTTTCCTTTTTCTTTGACTGTTGTTGCCGTGATGCCATGTTCGTCTGTCAAAGGTGGGAGGGACGTTTTTGTAAAGTTGTTACTTACTACCTTTGCTACCGACCAGAAATTCCTGAAGCCACAGAGGCATTGCAAAAGTTTATTCCTGTTCCTTTAATTGTGTTTGTTCTTAGTTTCGTTGATCACACGTTCGGATTCGTTTCTCGCTTCGACAAAATAATTGCGATTTTCAGCGGCCTGATTTTTCTTTGCTTATGAGACCAGTGCCAATTTCCAAGGGATGCTATGTGAGAACTTCAACTTAAGAGTGCAAGAAGCTGCTGTATTATTTTATAATTGAAGGTTAATGTCAGATATTGATTATTCGATATTGTAAGTTGAAGAGCGTAAGAGGTTGATAAGGATTTATAACATCAAAGTCCGTAAATTATGTTCGATATTTTAACTTAACGTGTGTAGGGATCTGCCTTTGCGTGTATCCATTACCATTTAGATGAAAGGGCTCTGTTTACTGGCGGGCCAGATAGATCTGCCGTCTGGCTGTAAGTAAACTCCGTTTACTGGTAGATTAGATACTTTAGTCCTGTGTATGTAGGCAAGCTCATTTTACTTGGGGACCAGATAATTGCACCCTGTGTGTTTAAAGGTTAACTGATAAACGATGCTGAGCGCTGTCGAAATTCAAACTCGTCATCCGCTGACGTTGACCTGCTTTCAGGTACAAAGTATTCTCGGTTCGACCTACTGGTTTTTGTAACACGTGAAATATTATTTGACTCGATATCGAGATTCATTTTTAAGAATATATAAATTTTATTTGTGACCTCTGTTCAAATATTCAAAGACATCCCTAAACCATTGTTTTTTTTACACAGGCCAAAATAAAAAATATGGACGGAATGTACATTTAAAACGAACAACCTTGTAGATCAATCACACATTTATGAACCGCAAAATTAAAGTATACAATTTAGTTTGCTCTCGTAAAAACTAATTCATAATACTAAGTTAAATAAAAAAAATTGTAATGTAAGTCATGAATTGAAGGATAAAAACACAGACTTGAAATAGTCTCGAACACGACAGTGATATCTAATTTTTCCAAGGACGCTCGTTTATAAAAAAAACTCAACGTCTATAAAGAATTTGCCTTTATTCTTATCCAAGATAATGTCAAACAATTCACATAAAACACGTTTTCAGAAGAACTGGGTTCTTGTAATAAAAAAATACTTTTGAGAGAGAAGTTATTATATTACTTTTTCTTTCGGCTCGTGTTTTTTCGGGTAATTAGTTAGATTTATTACACCTTGTTCCAAAAATACAACTTTCGGCGTAAGTATGCATTGAGATTAAAGTCAAATTGTTCACACTGTGCATCAGAATAGTTTCCAAGTTTATTATGCTTTCGTAGAACATTTAATAATATTCGGCTTTTTAAATGGATTGTACAGGGTTATCCGAATTCGGATATGTAGCAAAAAACAATTGACCATCAAATAAAAGTGCTAGGGGTCACTTTAATATATTTTTTAAATGGGATGCCATATTTTTAATTTGCTTATCCGATTTCTCATATAAATTTTGATCTAAAATGATAGATTTTTAATTCAAAAACGCATTTTTTCTTCAGTTTTAAATTCGGAAAATGTTCGTCTACCGTACGATGACTACCTGATAGATGGATACCCGTTTCACCTGTTCAACCTTTAACCTGCTTTAAAGCGGCCGTCAGTCAGACCAAATAATCAACTTTTAAATTTCTATACTCTATTTTTCACGAATTAGTTACAAATAATGAAATATTCTTTAGAAGAACGACTAAGTGTAATAAAATTATATTACAAAAGTGGAGAGAATGCTCGACAAACACAAAGAACATTTTTTGAGAGTTTCAAGAGACACATTTCAGTAGATAAAATTCTCAGAATTAGGAACCTATTTGAAAAATGCAAGACATTGAAAGATAAGCCAAGAAAGGTGAAGAGACAGAATAAAAGAAATCAAGCCATTTTTCAATATTTTACTATAAATCCGAACAGTTCTATTCCGCAAGCGGTACAAGAAGTAAGGTATGGTCCAGGACTTCGGAGAGTAAGCCATGGAACAATTCACAGAACTTTTAAAAAAAGTGGTCTAAAACCATATTGCATCCTTCCCGTTCAATATTTAACACAACATCAAAAAGAACTTCGATTTCGATTTGTTGCTTCAATGCTGATGAGAGAGTAAGACGAAGATTATAATTTATATAAAAAATTCTATGGACTGACGAAGCGTCATTTACAACATCGGGGGTATACAACCGGAAAAATACAAGATACTGGGCAGCAGTTAACCCTCATAGATATGAAATGATAAAGTTTCAAGGCAGGAGCTCACTGTTTTGGTGTGAGATGTTAGAAAATCGAATCATGGGACCACTATTTTTTCGTGGTTCTTTAACAGGCCAAAGATACCTCCAGTTTCTTCACAACGATATCAAGGATTTCTTTGAAAGATTGCCATTGCAAGTATACAACAATATCATTTGGCAGCAGGATGGTGCTCCGCCTCAAGCACAATAATAGATTTGCAAAATACTACCATTATTTGTAACTAATTGGTGAAAAATATAGTTTAGAAATTTGAAAGTTGATTATTTGGTCTGACTATCGTGGTCTGACTGACGTCCGCTTTAAAGCAGGTTAAAGGTTGAACAGGTGAAACGGGTATCCATCTATCAGGTATTAATCGTACGGTAGACTAACATTTTCCGAATTTAAAACTGAAGAGAAAAGTCGTTTTTGAATTAAAAATCCATCATTTTAGATTAAAATTTATATGAGAAATCGGATAAGCACAGTGCTTTTGGACTATTCACGAGCTTTTGATTTGATAAGCTATGATATTATGTTATGTATTTTTTCATATATTGGTTTTGGGGCTGGTGCTCAATCTTTGATTAAGTCATTTTTCAACAATAAGACACAAAAAGTTGTACTTGATAGTGAATACTTTGAGGTAAAGTCTATTTGTTCCGGCGTTCCGCAGGAGAGTATTTTGGGGCCTCTCTTTTTCATAATCTATATATCAAATTTTATAAATAATTTCTGTTATTGTGATTACCATTTATATGCTGATGATACCCAAATATTATACTCGTTTGAGCCAAGAGACGTTGCTGAAGCAAATTTTAGAATAAATTTAGATCTCTAATGACGAATGGGCTTAGCCCGTGTATGAATAAATAAATAAGTCTCAGTATTGGGAATTCTGACATTTCTTTTAGAAACTCCTCAAAAAATCTGGGTTTGATTATGGACACTAAACTTAAACTTAAAAGAGCATGTAACAGCTTGCATTAAAAATCGTATTCTGCCCTTAAGTCTCTTTTTCCTCACAGACACTAATTAGAAAGAAAAACCAAAATTGAATTGTGTGAGGCACTTGTATTATCACACTTTGATTTTGCAGATAATGTTTACGGTCCCTATTTAGATACAATACAGGTAAGGAGGGTGCAAAAAGTACAAAACTGTTGTATACTGTGGCATTAGGCGGCGACAACGCGTCTCACATAAACTCAAAGAGCTTACCTGGCTATCAATGTTTAATAGGAGAACACGGCATTCGGCTTATTTTTTTATAATGTCATAAAAAATCAGTGTCCTATATATCTCAATAGAAAAATAGTTTATCGTACTGACGTTTATAATTTAAATATACTCAGAAAGCACATTCTTACAATACTCAAGCACAAAAAAGAACTCTTTAAAAAAGGGATTTCTTACAATATAGCAGCAACTATTAATAAATTCAAAATTCATCAATTTAATATATCTGTAGCGTGCTTTAGGGCGAAAATAAGGCAGCAACTTTTTCAACAAAATTCTTAGTGTTAGTGGCAATAGTTATACTTGTATTAGAGCTAAATTTTTCTCCAACTTTTAACATTTTTAAGGTTAAAATAATAATATTTGTAAGTACCGCTTTTACGATAATATTTTCTAAAACGGTGTTATTTGATTTTATGTGTTAGGATTAGCTGTCAAACTGAAGATTTTTCCAAGTTTTGTTAACGGGCTTTAACACTATTGAGAGGGAAGCTGAATAAGAAGCCTTTTGCTCCAAAATGTTAACTTATCTTTAATATTTACGTATTTGTTAAACAGTTTTTTGTTCGAACAATAAATTGCATTAATATTATTATTATTATTTTTCCTTTCCGTTTTCTCAGGTGTTTCCTGGTTCTTCAGGTGGGATACGGGTTATCACCAAGCACTCCCATCTATTCTTGACTCAAAAATCTGCTCAGGATTCTGGTAGTGTTTAGAACAACAGCTTTCTGCATCAGGAAGAGGATGTTTCTTTGCATTCCCAACGTTTCCAAGCTCCTTCGGCACAATTCCCGTGGCTGAGATGACGGTCGAAACAATTGTGACTTTGTTCAACTTCCACATCTTCTTTAGCTCGTCCGCTAGTTCTGTGTATTTGCGTTTCTTCTCTGCGATGGTTGCAGGGATGTTGTGGGTACAGCGATGTCCGCAATGATGGCTTCCTTCGTCTCTTTGTATCTCACGATGATGTCCGGCTTGTTGTATGGTACGCAGCGACCAGTGATGATGTAATTGTCATAGTAAATGGTGTACTATCTGGTGTCGTTTATTATTATTATTATTATTATTATTATTATTATTATTATTAAAAATATGGCATCCCATTTAAAAAAAGTGACCCCTAGCACTTTTATTTGATGTTCAATTATTTTTTGCTGAACATATCCGAATTCACGGGAGAAAATTACATAAGATGGCAATTTCAGTTTTTTTTTTATAAAAAAGTACAGGGAAAGTAAAAAAATCGCCTTGTCTAGTCCTCGTTGGATAACCCTGTACAGGGTTTTTACGGATTGAGTGTGGAATAGGTAAAACTCTGGTGATTCTTTATAAAAACTCATGAGTGAGCTCAAATGGCCAATAACAATGTTATTGTGCCAAATTTACATACTAACTGGGTGTTGAGCATTTAGAAGCTAAAGCTCTGTTTGTTCGTAAACGGCATTAAGTCCAAAAGCATCAGCCCGATAATAATGGGCTTTTGCAGAGGACTACCTTGGCATATAATTGTATGCGCATCCTTTTGAAATAAATTACTGATAATTAATATTTTTTTGTCATACGCTCCCAAAAATAGTATATTATTTTATATGGAGGAAAAGTGATACTTTTCATGGCGCGCTCGTGTTTAACAGCCGAACGGAGTGAGGCTGGTAATAGAGAGCAAGCCATGAAAAGTAACTTTTCCTCCAAATAAAATATGCTGTTTTTTCTTCAAATGTCGACAAATTAATGCAAAAACATCTCTTTTTAATAGTAATAATATCTAATTATTATTAAAGATAAATGGGTTCGCAAGGCGGCTTAGACCACGGTCGTAGGTGGCCTTGCTTAGACTGGTGTCGGTGAATATAATGTAACATAAAGCTGTCAGTGGACACTGTCAACAATAATTATTTTTTTAAGATTCTCCGGTTGCGTTTTAATTCCATATTGATAAGCAGTTATTGAGTAAGTTCGATTAAATAATAACCAATTTGTTCCTAAATTAGTGATTTTTAGAAATGCAGCCACAAATTGAGTGATAAATACAAAATGTAGTTTAATAAATCTTGAGTTTTTGAAGCTTATTTTGTTGTCTGTTTGTATTGTATCTATGTTGCTATGACAACACTTTTACCTCCGCCGGCGGAAAAGTGAAAAGTAAAGCTCCGGCGGAGGAAAAATGAAACTTCACGGCCGCCTACACAGTCGAATAATGACGGATTTACTGACGTTTGAAGAAAATAGCTATTTTACGGACTCATTTGAGTCCGTAAAATGCTTCTTTTTAGGCCTAGTCCCTAAAAGTCGTCATGGCAACTTTTACGGACTATTCCAAAATTCCTGAATATGTCTAAATGTCAAATTTCGAATGACATGACAAAATTGTCAAATAGTTGCTACGATATCAAATTCTAAGCTAACTTTGTCGTACATTATGATTTCAAAAATTATGGTAAATTTGCAAATTTAGGCGTTCTGAAGAATTGCAAAAAGCATATAAATGAAAATTAAATTTTGGGAGCGTATGACAAAAAATAGTGTTTGTCACACGTACCTAAATGAAGTTTTTCAAGACTCATCTGCTATTCCGGACTCGGCTCACGCCTCGTCCGGAAACAGCAATGATTCGTCCTGAAAAACTCCATTTTAGGTACTTGTAACAAAAATAACTATTTTGATAGCGAATATTTTAAGATAATTATACCTCGTATTCGAGTCGTTATAATTTTCAAAATATTCGCCATCTCAAAGAAATTTCCGGAAATAACTGTGAACCTCGAATATTATAAATGAGAATTAAATGAGTGACAGATGTATACGTATAAATTTTAGCATTGTGTCTTCAAACGAGTGAAATAAAGAGTACTCCATATGATTTCAGATATGGTTGGAAACAATATCTATCCAGATATCCCAATTATTGTAACAGCCGCCAAAACTGTTTTAACAAATGCTGCAAATTCAGAATTGAAAAAAGCCTTGAACATCAAACTCTAAGAGTTTCCCCTGAAGTCCAGCTGTAGCGACATATTATCGGAGAGCAGAAGTAGGTACGTGCTTCAAAAGTTGCTGCAACTTTCGTCAGAGATCTGATTTTCGGTATCGGGGACGACAGTTAAGAATAACAGGTACGTATAATAAATTTTGCTTTGTCGTCTTCCTTATTTTTACAAAATGCAAACCGTTCTGCTCAGTGTTCAGACAAGAGCTGTCTGAAGGTACAAGGTTATTTTTCATTTATTAACGTCATGAAAATTGTTACCTTGGTATATTAATCTTAGACTTTTCTGTATAACCTAAAAATTCAATATTATATCACTCATTATCAGAATAAACTATAAAAAAAACTCTCGGAATTATCCAGCAATGCCAAAGACGCTTTCAGAAGTATTATTATTATAGCACATACATTGAAACAAATCATGTTTTTGCCTTGACTTAATGCCAAAACGATATAGTAGGGGAGCCCAGTAGGGACATATTCGAGCGTGCAGTCATATCAAGGTATGCTGGAATAATTACATGCTCAAATGCAGTTAAGCCAAAAATCTGACTATTTGACCGTGACCTAATGACGTAGCAGGATTGCGAACCTGCAAAAAAACGTGACTTAGACATTCTCGCGCCCGGCTAATTTTTATTTTTATTTAGTACGTTCACTTCCACCGGGCAGACCGCCAGGTGAAGGATATGTGGGGCGTATATACTATCAATAGCTGACGCGCTCGAGTATTTTTTTAATGCAGTTTTTTTAACAAGTTTGCAGGGCTCTACTCTCCAAGCCCTTCGCTGAAAATGAATACATTATATGACTTTGCTTCTCATTATGATCTTCTTCAAAGTCCAATAGGTTTCCACCACGCTCGAGAATGCCGCTATTTTGCTGCGTGGGCTCCCCTACTACTATCAGTATGAAAAATTGGTACCTTCAATTGATCTCTATATTTGGAGTGACAACACTAGCTTATTTTATTTCATTCTCCCATCAGAAATATTTTGCGGTTTATTAAAACTATTTTATGTTCAAATTTATTTTATTTGTCAAAATACCTTTAGGTACCTAATAAATACGCAATTTTTCTAGTCGTGACATTTGTAGATTTTTTCTAAATGAATTATGTGATAGGCGCAGTAGGTGATGTGAATTTAAATATTTATTTAATTAA
>JAEQML010081519.1:0-11169 GCA_016904865.1 Pissodes strobi
TGTGTGTGTGTGTGTGTGTGAATGAAAACTTTTAATAATTAAATTTTTATTTGTATTTGATTTTGTATCTATACGCTTTTTCTAGCCGTTTTATTTTAAAATACATCAAATGAGATTTTATACTTACTTCTGGAGCAATAAAAAATATTTTTGGTTTCACCAACTTTATCAAATGCGTAGCCTCGTCAACGATAAGAGACGGATCCAAAGACGTTACTGGTATTCCAAGAAACAAACATGCTACAAGGGGTACGCAGGTATTTATTTGGTTGTAAGAACAAAGGCAGACCACGTCATCCTTGGTTAGGTTCTTCTCTTTAAGGTGTAACGCTGTTCGAATTGCACGTTTCAGAAAAGCTCCATAAGTGTCTGTTTCTCCAGTGTCCGCAATGTACTGAAATAAAGAGTTGTCACATAATTTCACTATTTTCCGCTATTAGGTAGTGCCTATATTACGGTTCACTTGAAACGCTTACGAAATATATTTAGACTAGATTTTAATGTACGTATCTCCAAAACTAAAAGATTTTTTAATGCTGTTATTAGGGTGTTAGGGCATATCGAATGGCCTGTTGACTGGGCTATCGGGTGATTTTAATAATGTCAATATTTTGTCTGAAACGGGTGGTAAACAAATATCTACAAATTTCATAAAATTTCATTTGTCCCGAAAAGTCGTAATTTTTGTGTTTGTTACATTTAAATGATTCTTAGTCAAAACGTAAAATACAAATTCTCGGATTTTTTTATCCTGAGAGTTTTGTGAGAACTATGACATTTTCAAAATAAAATATAGTTCTTTTTTACCATTAGGTCGGAATTCTTCAGTAAGCATTGTTTAAAAAAATGTTTGGCTAATATTCCTTTCACATAGATAATACATTTTAGTAAAAAAAATCCACAATATACAGGGCGGTTAAGAAAAATCGAAACATAGGTAATGACATTTTATCACCCTGTAGAATAAAAACCAATTAAAATTTAGAATCTTTTATGTCGCATTCGAAAAGAGTTGATAATTTTATCTAAATGGATTTTTGCTCCAACTCTATTACTACTAGAATTACAGGTATATTTTTCTTGGGTTAAATTAAGTGCCCGATAAGTTTCATCATTTTTCATTCTTGGTGAAAAATAATTGAAACTTTGTAACCATTTTCTTAAACAATAACAATATATTTAGATTAAGATATATTTACTAGTATTATCGCTCAACAAACATTGACGAAAAGTGCTTTATGATATTTTTGTCAATGTTTAATTAATATTTGCGATTTAGACGGAAAACGTATTCTCTTATGTTAATAGTTGTTATTATTTTATTTCCCAATAAAGTATGAACCTTTATCGTTTCTAACTCAAACTTAGCGATATCGCAATGTCTCCTTCTTTGTTATCCAAAGCCTGGCTGCCTCTTCAGCACTCCTGCACACGCTCTTGTGCTCCGTTTCCAATGGAAATAATTATGTAAAATCGTAAAAACTAATTGAACGAAATGATTAATATACTATAATCATTTTCTTAGTCTCATAATTACACCATTTGTTTGTTGAATCCAATTTGCATAGTTAAACATAACTTATGGAACTTTGGAACTTACATTTCAGATATTTTGAAATCTTAAAAAATAGATTAACCTAAGGTGGTGCTTACCTGTAGGACTTTTTCCTTGTTCTGTTGCATTTTCTCGAAAAATTCGTAACCCAGACCACGGGGTGTTTTTTCGTATTTTGAAGTGACAGAAATTATATTCGTTAGCTCGTCCCTAACAATATCTGAAAATAACAAAAAAAACGCTTTAAAACTGGCCTATTTCTGATATAAGGAACCTTGGGTATATTCCAATAACCTTACTCGGGTTCCAATTTTTCAACAGTTCTATTTTAAGACAATTCATAAAACTGCTTGTTGAGAAAATCCAAAGACCTATATTTTAAATTTTTAAAATAGACATATACAACCTGATTAGCCTAACTTTATATATATATATATATATATATATACCGACTTTTAATTCTTGGGGTAGCGGTCTAGGGCTGAATAGAAAATCTTTTTCTACAAACGCCGAGCTTTCGGAAATTTATTGTTTCCTTTGTCAAGGCTACAATTACAAAGCAGAATTTTACACTTCTAGAAGTTATAGGTACATATAGTTATTTAATTAGATTTACTAAAAGGTTCGTTAAGCGAGTTTACTATGGGTCCATTAATAGATAGCATGAAAAACAGTGCGTGCACACAGGAACCACATATTATTACTTATTAAATTTTCGTATTTTTAATATGTAATTTACTAGAACAAGCAGTTAGTCTGCCTGCACATATTCCACCATTTTTCGACTACGGAATTGATACGAACAAGGAAACGTACATAGTTTTTTTAAATTTTAGAGTTTTTACTTCTCATTGGATGTTTGTAGCGCGCCATCTAGTCTTGATTTCGCGGTAGGTTTTGAATTTCATTGCTAGCAGTTAGAACGATGTTGGGTCGTGTGGTAATTAATTTTTGTACATAATTCTATGTTTAATTTATTTCTATTACTTAATCTAATGCAGAGAATGGTGAGCATTTAAGGCATGTGTCCTGGTCAGTGATGTAAAATTACCGTAATTTATATTTTTGGTTATTTACGTTGGTAATTTACGAGTGTTAATTACCAAAATTAATTACCGTGGTAATAAATTTGTGTCGTAAATTACTATGGTAAATAACCGGAATATATTTTTGGTAAATAACAATAAATTACCGTAATTTACCGTAAACTACGAACGATATCCATTCGTAAATTAATATAAATTTTGTGTACTGCCTTTTGGAAACGTCCATTTGAAAAAAACAGAGACGCACCCGGCGTGCTCTACAAATAAAAGTTGCTATTTTTTCAAAGCAGCATGTACTTGTACATGTATAAAATTGTCATAGTCACGTAATTATCACTTGGGAATTAAATTACGGTGTATAAGTATCGGTGTAGGACAAAGAGTTGCTTCATTTTTTTATGAATAAAACATTGCTTTTTCCTAAAATATTATTTAATTTTAAAACGAAAACAACACAGAACAAAATGAATGTCAAACTTCTGTCTCCATCTGCTAAATTTTAATTGTTTGTAGCGTAGGTACAATCTAAGAAAACCTTAAATTCGTACTTGTATATATTTAGGTTAAGTGCCCTTTTAAGAAGGTACTGTGAAATTTTAGTTAGTGGAAACGGGGGATCCCCTACCTAAATACTAAGTATAAGAATTTCTTTTGTATATTTGCATTTCACAATGAGCTGGAATAAATGGGATATCTAGATCAACTATTTCATCGATTTCAATTTCACCATCTATTTCAGAACAGTCGGATTCATATTCAGACTCCCATAAAGATTGGAATGAAAACCAATAACGACTAATATACTATACTATGCTATAAGCTATAACCAAAACATCGACTGCAACTACGGAGGGCTATAGGGTAGGAGACCGAACGCTTATGGCCGAATTTGCGATTTCTGTCCATGTTTTTGGTTAGTTCGCCGGGTTGGCCGACAGAGGCGCAGTGATCGCATCCGCACTTAACTTTTCGTGTATTAGATAGACCAACGCGAGATTTTTTTGGATTATTTGTGTAAAAAACTATTTATTACTGTATTTTTGCGCTATTAATATAAACAATGAGTGACATAACTTGTTATACAAGTAGAGTTTGCTTCGTGCCGGGATGTAAAACGGGTTATTCTTCTGATGGAAGCTCAGGAAAGAAAGGGGAGAGAACAACCCAAGTCTCTTTCAAGCTCCTAACGTAAGTAAAATATTTGTTGATAAACATTATTAACGATTAATGCATTCGTTAAAATATATACTTTCGATTTTATAAAAATTTTAAAAATTACATCAATGTTTAGAATGTTTGCAAACAACATAACCTAAAAACTCTTGGGAGTAAAATTATTGTATAGTAATAAGAACAAAAATTAATATGATAACATTAAAAATAGTTTAATTATTCGCCTTTTTAACAAATATTATGTTTAAACACTAGTTTTCAGATCTATATTGCCAAAATCTAAAATAAGGCCATTTTAACCTAGCAACATCCTAAGTTATAACTTAGGTGGTGGGAGAAATCATACAAAATCCCTAGATGTTCATTAATATGTATTCTTTTTAGGATCCTGTAACATTTCAAAAGTGGCAAAGAACAATTCCTAGACAAGATAAAATAATTAGTGTAAAAGATGTTGTATGTGCGTTGCACTTCCCAGAAGAGGATATTTTGCGTTTTTACGAAACAGAATTGTCTGATGGCACCATTAGTAGAATTCCGAGAGGAAAACGAATATTAAAGAATGAGTCAGTACCAGTGATATTTCCTAATCGCCCTTCTTATTTATCAAATCTTAAAAAAAAGGCGAAAACCACCATGTGAGCGAACCGAGGAGCGAACCAAGATGCAAAACACAAAAAAAATAAAACATATACCATTACACGATCCACCTAAAAGTATTATTACTTCAGCTGAAGTTGAAATGCCAGGTTATAGCTTAGAGGAAACTTCCAATAAGCCACATGTCAATAACGAGATAGATGCAGCATTGGTTTTGTTTGAAAATTTGAAAAATAATTATAACACAATTTGCACTCCAAATAAGCAGTGGTCAGGTACATTTATTTGTGGCAAAAATGAAGTACTTTTTGTTGAATGGGATGACACCTATACCACAAAAGAAAAAATTGTGATACGCCAGGATATGTCTTTTAAGGTATTGAATTTTGATTTGATTACTTCTCATGTTAGTAATAGAATATTTTTTATTGAATATTTAATCACTTGCTACATAATTGAGACAATAACAAGTATTTACAACTAAGTATATATGAGCCCAGTCACATATATATTGGAATTCCTCCTCTGATGTTTTGAAGACTTCTGTGTAAATAAAACAGTTGTAATTTGATTCCGAATATATTTGATTTTAAGTAAAAGTTAATCTTGACACTTTGGATCATAGTTAACTACTGAATTTGTTGATACTAATAAAATACTTTCCACCTCATTGTATAATATGCTGTTATTTATTTCATGAATGTTTTAAGGTGTTGTTTGGGAAAACTGAAATTAAGCTCGATGGTAGACACAAAGTATTTTCAGGCTTTGATGAGATAGAAAATATACTAAAAACCATTCACAAAATGAAAATATGTTCAGGAATTAAATTGATAAGGTGGGTATATATAGGTATAGTTTGCCCAGCCTTTGTTGACCCTCGAAAAGCATGCAATTTCACGCGTTTCAAGGGTCAACAACGGCTGGACGAACATTATATTTCGAGGTATATCTGGGTAACATCTGTAATTTTTTTTTATATTTTTTTAGTGCCTGATTGTGTACTTCATCACTACATAGGTACTACTAAGTACAATAAGTAGGTCGGATGTAAGTAACTTACTCCTTAAATTGTGTTGTGTGTTGCTGCCGAGGTTGCTGCTTAACAATATTTTTTTCTTAGTGGTGTGATGCTATATCTATGAATTTATGCATGGGAATTATTGTACAGTATTGATAGTTTGTGGTTTTCATCTAATGCATTTCATTACACTTCCTAATTTGTATGCACCTGTTCTCTGAAGAACTTACATATATACATAACATACATACTAAAATATATAGTAAATTATTTTTTTAGATATCAGAAGTATTTTAGACTTGGTAATTTGATAATTGGAAAGGTTTTTAAAATTTTAAAATTTAGTAAAACGGAATAACTTTGTCTGTCCAAGGTGCCTTATAGTTATTAGTTAATTAGAAAAATTAAAAATATTGATAATAGTGTGTGTAGAAACATTGACATATATTATTATTATTATTCCTAATCAGAACAGAATATTTTGTCTATGAAGTGACCCTGGTTAGCCAAAGTTATCCCATTCTGTAGTACCTACTTAGAACTTCTGGAAAAGGTCAAGCAAATATTAACATTTTTAGCATGCTTGTTCCCCTTTGCATTGATTTAATATAGTTTTATTCCATTACCTACATTTTTTAAGAGTAGTGGTTGTTGGTTGTACACTCAAGTAATCAATATTTAGCATTATTTATTGGTTGGAATTAGGATAAATTGAACTCATATTTAAAAAAAGGTATTGCTATAATATTATATTACATTATACAGTATGATCTATAAAGAGCAGATGATTCTAGCTAGACACTATACAACAAATATTACGTTATCTGTACACAATATGTATTTATTTTGGAATAAAATAAGTTATCTGTCTATCTATCATACGTACTCAACGGAAAATCACTCCAGTAGGTTGAGCCAAATTACTGTGGAACTTAAAAAAAAAACATTTATATTAATTTTGTCATTCATTATTATTATGGCATGTAAGCATTTTTTACACACACATTCAAGATGAGAATCTCCTTCTTTTGGAGTCTGTTAAAAAGTGAAGTTGGTTTATTTATTTAAATATACCTATATATATATTTATTTTTATTTATTTATATATGTATTTATCACTGATCACCGTAATGAAATAAATTATATTTTTTAACATAACTGCATTTTTTCTGAGTTTAAATTTAAGTAATAAAAAATGTGTATTAAAGTTGTGTGTTTTATTTCCTTTCCAAAAGAAATAGTCCTTTTTGTATCTACAACATCCTGATTTTTAAAAACCAAGTATCTTTGGGATTGTATTAACATAATGCATCCAAAAAGGTACTTATTCTACGGAACACTTTGTATTTACGATTATTTAAGACCGGTGGTTAATTTCTTATTAACATTATCTATACTTTTTCTGTATTAATAAATTTTCTCAATGTATTCTCCTTTCATAAAAAAAATCGATTCTAAGAAGCAAGTATAAAAAGTTTCCTCTATGTTGCATATACTTTTCGGAAATACTGTATAATTTTTTTGGACCCATCATTTGCTATGCTATTTTTTCAAAAACATTCCTGCTGTGACATAAAACACAAACACTGCTAAAGAACTTCTTTTAAGCCTAAATCCATGAAAACAATTAAAGATAAATTAAGTTGGAAAGCACATGTTGTTTTGTCAATTTTATCATTTAATAAAATTATAAAGCAAAATCCGTCGATGAAATTTTAATGAATATTTAAAAAATAGCTTTTGCTTCATATAAAATCGTTATTTGTCTCTCAGAAAGCAATACGTTAACTAATTTCAATAAAAAATAGTTATTGTCCCATAAGAATCCATGCATTTTTTAGCGCGGATGAAACACATGCGCCTCTGGCGGCAGTTTTTGAAAGCTGATTTATCGATGCAAAACTGTGACCGAAACAAATGTATTGCGATCGGTCTCCTACCCTATAGCCCTCCGTAACTGCAACCTACAACTCGTTTTACTTTAGAGAGCGCAAATATCCTGTTAATTCTTAAGACCGGGAAAATACATATTTTAAAGGATGCGAATTCACATTATTCTCGACAGTCGACAGTAAATCCCGGTCCGGCTCCGTAAATCCCCGAACGCATTCTGCTCATATTGCTGACAAACGTCGCTTCCGGAAATATGATAAATTACAACAAAATACACTAAATAACGGTAAATTACGGTAAATAACGTTAATTATTTAGCACTAGAACCCGTAATTTTCTATGTTAATTACCAGTAAATTACGGTAATAAAATTTTGGTTATTTACGGTAAATTACAGTAAATTACCACGGTAATTTATCGGTAATTTACCAGTTCACATCACTGGTCCTGGTTATTAGCTGGACATTTACATGAATGAGACATTGTTCGAAGTACTAGGTTCACTGTTCTGAGCATTATGATTTCTATTTAAACATGACAGTACGTAGGAGTATATGACACTGAGATTATCTAAATATTTTCTTTTATTGATGCAGTTGTTTTCTAGGTGGATTTCCACCATTTCTAAGAATTGCCTTTTGGTTGAGTTACTTTCAGTGCCAATCACTTCCACATCTGTAAAGTCTATGTTGTGCTTATTTTCTATTACATGATCTGACAGGGCGCAAGTTTTTTTTATTTAATCTGCAGTCACTCTTATGCCTAGCTATTCTATCTTTTAATACAGTGGATGTTTGACCTATATAATTCTTTTCATAGTCAATACATTTAATCTTATATACTACGCCGGATCTTTTTAGAGTTTCATCAGAATCTTTTAGCCTGGAGAAAGTATTGCCTATCTTCATAGTATGCTTACCATATATTTTAACATTGACTTGTGTAAGGATTTTTTCTAATTTGTGTGTGAGTTCTTTAACATATGGTATTGAAAAATAATATTTCGGTTGATTTGCAGTTAGAAAAGCAGATATTTCTGGGGAGATAGCCAAATTATACTGAATGTTGTTATCTTGATGTTCATTGGTGAATGTTTATTTGGTTCTGTTTCGTCTAATTGTATATTGAGGTTTTGAGTGTTGATGAAGTTAAATAAGAATTTTTTTAGAAACCAATCTGGATAAGAATTGTCTTTTAAAATGAGATAAAGCCTTTTGAGATTCTCGTTAATGCGTAAAAGATGGCAGATTTTTCTGATTCTATTACCAGTCCCATTATCAAATTTATCTTAATTTTTTGGGTGTGATACGAGTGGAAGTTTATGTATCTTCCTGAGTACGTGGGTTTCGTGTACCAATCAGCAATAATGATGTTTTGATCAGTTCTAATTAGTTTAGTGTCCAAAAATGCAACACTATTGTTCTGTTCACATTCCATGGTGAACTGAATGTGATTGTTATAACTGTTAAATATTCGCAGTATATCATCTGTGCTGTTTTTTGGTACACTTGTGATTACGTACACGAATTTTTTAAAAAAAAGGTAATTCGAAGCCTAGCTTAGGAATGGATTCATCTAACAAATCATCCATTTTATACTGGGAGGCTATTGGTGAAATTGTGGCTCCCATTGGGGTGCCCAGAGTTTGTTTATAGTATCTACCATCGAACATGCAGTAAGTTGAATCGAAAACAAATTTTATAATTTCTAGAAAATCATTTTGTGTTAGATTCGTATATTCAACTATCCGTTACTAGTGTTTAATTATGCTGGTTTTTATTAGTAAAAATGAAAAAAGTATTACTATATAACGATACTACATCCAGGCAAATTATTACATAATTCGGTGGAAGGTGTTTTTTGTTGATGAAGTTAGCGAACGTGAAACTATCTAATGTATAATAATCATTGTTTTTGTTATAGGCTTTTGTTAGTATATCAGTGACAAATTGTGACAACTTACCATTTGGTGCATTGATTGAGGAAATTATTGGTCTTAATGACAAGATTGGTTTGTGAATTTTCGGTAAACCATAAAATTTAGGTGATGTTTGATTGTAAATGGTAAGTTGTTTACTTTGTTCTGGTGTTAGTACGTTTCTATTTTTTAATTTAGATACAATTTTATTGGCTTTTTGTTGAATGGTTGAAGTTGGATCTCTGTATAATAATTTTTATCAGATAGATTATCTAGTGATTTCGTTACATAATCTTCTTTATTCATGATGATGATGTTGCCTTTGTCAGCTCTAGTTATAATTAATTCTGGGTGTGATTTCAAAAATTTTTTAGTTTTGTAAAATAGTGATCTTAAATAATTATTCTGTGATGGTTGATTTATGAAATTTGTTAGAACGTTAGTGACCTTAGATCTCACAGTATTTCTGTTATTTTCAGGAAACATAAAAATGACATTTTCTGTATCTGCTAGAAATTTTTTTAAATTGATATCTGAGGATGTAGGTTGTATACTGAATTTACTGCCTAGTGCTAAGAATTGTTTAATATCTGCAAGAATGTCACAATTAGAAAGGTCTTTGATTTGATTTGACAATCTTCTTCATGAAGATTTTGTAACAAAACTAAACAACCGTTTCCCCACCATCAAATTCACTTATGAAGTCGAGAACAATGGACAACTACCTTTCTTGGATACTTTAGTAATTAGGAACGATAATATCACATTAGAATTTGATATTTACAGAAAAAATACTGCTACTAACCGATATATTCCTAATGATTCCTTCCACTGCGACCAACATAAAATGGCCAGCTTTCATTTTTTAGTACACCGTATGGTTAACTTTCTTCTTAGCAGAGAAAGATTTAATAAGGAAAAGGAAACAATTAGGAATATAGCGGAAGTTAATGGTTTCAATACTAACTTAATAAATAGACTAATTAATAGGCATTTGTTTAGAAAGACCATTCGTGATTCCACTTCTTTCGTTAATCAGGATGAAAATACAAAATATGTTTCGATACCGTGTAATCCTCAGTATACTAGAGGACTCCAAAAAGTTTTTAAGGAAGTAGGTTTAAAATTAGTATACCAGACTCAATTTTACATTAAGAAACTATTAGGTGGTCCAAAGGAAAAAATTGAAATGTTAGAAAGAAGTGGAATATATGAAATTGGATGTATGGATTGTAACCAAAAATATGTTGGGCAAACTAGACGATCTATACAGACGAGATTCAAAGAACACATAGCTCATTTAAAGTATGGTAGAACAGAAAAATCAAGTGTTGCCGAGCATGCTTTTGATAATAATCATAGAATAACAATAAAAAATTTAAAATTAATTCATAATATAACTGATAGGAGATTATTAGACGCATATGAAAGTATGGAAATTATTAAATGTAAGAATAGTTTAAATAGAGATAGAGGGCCTATTCCGTATAGTCCATTGTATTGGTTAATCCAGCGTGACTAGTGGGATTCCAGGATTGGTCCTTTTTAGTTCCGCTTGATTGAGCAAACAGTAGTATAAAAGGGAGTTAGGTAGATTTTAATTTTAGTTTTAATCATCTCCTGATGATGCCAACATGGTTAGCGAAACGCGCGTCGAGTGCAAAAATTCTGTTTCGGTATTGTGGATAAAGCTCAGTTTTAGTGCATGTTGCCGAAAGTTCCAAACCCCAACATACATGTAAATCAGCTCTCAAAATTTAAAACACTCCAATCTCTCCTTCATATTTTCTTTCCTAAAACTGTATCTTTTACTGTTTCTTTTCTGAATTGCTCTTTTCTAATTTCACTCATACGTAAATACTTTTTTCTTCAAACGTCAGTAAATCCGTCATTACTCGACTGTGTACGCGGCCGTAAAGTTTCGTTTTTCCTCCGCCGGAGCTTTACTTTTCACTTTTCCGCC
>JAEQML010081520.1:0-11169 GCA_016904865.1 Pissodes strobi
AGAATTTTAATAAATTCAGATTGAAAACGGTAATGATTTTTCAAATAAATTTTTGACACAAATATTTTGTGGACATGTGTTCAATCAGAGATAAAATAAGATATTTATTTATCTCCGTGTTCAACTAAAATTTTATTAAGACTTATTCTGTGAATTCCTATGACATCTGATCTAATTGTTGAGAGTAATACAATACGTACTTATGTTACTTCATACTTCTCATAACAGTGTTTGTAACTCTAATCGTAAAATCTTTTATACCCTATTACTCGGCTTACGACGAACTTTGCATCGCCTTTGGCTGTTAAAATTAGAACGGTTATAGACAGAACTAAAAGTTCTATTATTATGGTGTTAATTTCCTATGATCTCAGAGTCGTCTTATTTACAGTCGTAAAAAATATTTGCTTTGCCAATTTTCTTTTACGAACAAGCTGACAAGTGTTGTTAATCAAACTGTAAATTAATATAATTTTATGAGATCAAAACTTGCTTGGATTATGATATTCTCCTCAATTTATTTATCACATAAAATGGCAAGAATTTATCATTTCAAGACGACTCGGTAAGGAATACTGCAATTGCAACGAGTCGGTCGACTTCAAATTAAATTTGTTTCATTTGTCTTCGATCACGATCCCATTTAATTCTCTTTAAGCCCTAAAGGCTCAATTATTTTGCCGAATATCGATTGAAAATAAAATTGAAGACATGAATGCCTAATTGGATGAGGCCCTATAGCGCTCGAATTTATTGTCAATAAATATGAATACAACTTGGAATGCGGAATGTATGTTATACCAGCAATTTACTTTGTATTTGGTAGTGATTAAAACCAGGAAGCAGTTTGTTTAATTTAATCGAATTAGCCTTTACTTGATGGAGATCCATAACTAAGAACCACTTAAAGATTTGCACTAACTTTATTTAAGCATGACACGTGTTTCGACGGTAACGTCTTTTTCAAATGTGAATAGTTACACTAAAATATGCTAAAATTATATAGTTCCGTTGTTGCAGGTAAATTACAAAAAGTAATCTTGACCCATGCGCCTTATGAATGGGAAAGGAAACAATTTAACAATTTCTAGGAAAGGTTCAATAACGGAGAAAACCCAAAATCAGTTTGTTCGTTAAGTAATATATTCAATTTTTTATATTTATTGATTTCCATAATTTATAACAGATTTAATTTTTTACCTTTATTTTCAATATGTAAAACATTGAAATCATTATTAAAAATATGGTTTTCATTAATTAAATGACAAGCATAGTTAGAAGTATCCTTGCCATTAATGAAACAAGACTGGTGTTCTTTAATTCTCTTTTCAAAAGGTCTACCAGTTTGACCAATATATACTTTGGAACACGAACCACAATTTAATTTATAGACTCCATTTTTTTTACTTTTAGGTGTAGGGGATTTGTTATTTTTAATGAACTTACTAATTTTATTGTTGGTTTTAAAGGCAATTTTGGCATTCATATTTTTACTTTTTATATACTGTGATATTTTTTGTGTTAACTTTCCTGTGTGTGTTAAAATTTAATAACTGTTAAGTTCATTATTACTAATTTTTGGGTACACCAATTCTAAAGCTTTTTTGGTATCGTAATTTTTAATTAAATTATCAACAATGTTAGCCTTATAACCATTATTCTCAGCAATTTATTTGATTATATTAATCTCTTTATTGTAAGTATCTTCAGACAAAGGAATGTTATTTAGTCTATGCATAAAACTATTAAATGCTGCCATTTTTTGATGAGTTGTGAATAATTATATCCGTATAAGATGGTTTGCGGTAGATGTCAAAGGTATGTTTATTATTTACATTTGAAATTTTGAGGTCTAAAAAATTAATAGAGTATTCCTGTTCCAATTCTACGGTAAATTTAATATTGGGATATAATGTGTTAATAAATTCTAAGAAAATGTCTAATTGTCTTGATGTCCCATTAAAACAAACTAAAATGTCATCCACATATCGATACGAATATAAGCAATATTTGCTAAGATGGTGTTCATGTATTTATTTTTCTAAATTATCCATAAAGATTTCAGCTAAAATAGGACTAAGTGGATTACCCATTATTAAACCTTCGATACAAGTGTAAATCTTATCGTTAAATTCAAAATAATTTTGATCTAAACATAATGACAAGCAATTTAAAATATCCTGTTTTATTATGTGATTAATATGGTTCTTATCTAACATAATTTTAATTAATTCTAACACTTCAATCGGAGGTACAGCATTTTTAATCTTATTCACTAGGTCATAATTATTTTTAATCGAATATTTAGATTTGAAATTACAATGTTTACCTACAATGTGAATTAATTCTTCAGAAAGTTTAACAGCAGGGGCTGTACAATACGAAACTACAGGCCGAATAGGCATATCCTGTTTACAAGTTCCTGATAGTGTAATGTAGTATCCGAATTAATTTGTATATATTTCTCTGGATTTAAAAAACTTAAAGTTTTATTAATGTAGTCTAATTTGTTTAAAGCTATTATAGTTTTTCCTTTGTCAGCTCTAGTAAAAATAATGTCTGAGTCAACAGATTTCTTATTTATGGATTTAATTAACTGGGAATCGTAATTATAATATCTTTGTTTATATGAAGTTATGGTATTAGCTAATAAATATTTATCTATATTAGATAAATGTAAATTAGAAGAAATTAATTCGCATTCTACCCCTAGTTGGTACTTAGTATTGATATTATTGTTACTTAAGTTATGGTTAAATCCTTTATTTATGATATTAATTTCAGAGGTATTAAAACTAACCTCAGTAAAATTAACAAATCTATTATAAAATTGATGATCTGAATAAACTTTAGAATTATTGATTATCAGGTTCAATAACGGAGAAAACCCAAAATCAGTTTGTTCGTTAAGTAATATATTCAATTTTTTATATTTATTGATTTCCATAATTTCTAACAGATTTAATTTATTACCTTTATTTTCAATATGTAAAACATTGAAATCATTATTGAAAATGTGGTTTTCATTAATTAAATGACAAGCATAGTTAGAAGTATCCTTGCCATTAATGAAATAAGACTGGTGTTCTTTAATTATCTTTTGAACCTTTCCTAGAAATTGTTTCATTTGCTATTCATAAGGCGCCTGGGTCAAGATTACTTTTTGTAATTTACCTGCAACAGCGGAACTATATAATTTTAGCATATTTTAGTGTAACTACTCACATTTGAAAAAGACGTTACCGTCGAAACACGTGTCATGTTTAAATAAAGTTAGTGGAAATCTTTAAGTGGTTTACTTATTTAAGTGGTTCTTTGTTTGTTTAATTTGTTATTTGGCATTATGTAAGAGTTACCCCTGATTTTGTAGACCATTCTAAGGTAAATTTAATTTTAAATAAAGTCGTTTCAATAGCGGTTATACTATTAAAAGTAAATATAATATTTTGACATTTTATTTCATTGCTAACAATATTATAGCTTAAAACATAACGAGGTTAATCAATACAAAAAATAGTAGGACAGTATCGAAAGTTGTCAGTTCAAATTTTTCCCTCTAAATATTCATCGCGTAGTAATATCATCGAATTTATTACTTTTCATAAGTATTATCTATGAATTGGTTTGGTCTTTAATTTTATTTTAATGCAAGTGTTAACGTATAATTTTCTCAAATGCAAATAAACATCAGTATGACTATATTTCAAATAATATTATGCAAACAATTAAAAATACAATAATTAAATTTTAATTAGTAGACGCGGCTATTCCGATTAGAGCCTATATAGCTGTTACGATTTGTGGATAGAATAAATGTATCCTTCCTTAGATCGGCCGCCAAAAGATTGTATTCGATTTCATGTATTACACAGGACCACAATTTGAAAACTTACAATGACAAAATTTATCTCTTAACTACTCCCAATAGTATTACCAAAGTATATGTAAACTAGTAGCTCCACTCCCCCAAACATTTTCTGCCAGCCACCGAAAATCCGCAGATTGTTGGCAGCATGTGGAGCGTTTTAGTTTAATCAGTTGTTCGTATGTAGGCAGAGTGTTCAGAACAGAGTCGGATTTGTGAAAATCCTTAATTTTATTTCTATTTTAATATTTTATTCGGACTTCGGTGGAAATATGTACGAAGCAATGAAAAATACAAAGGCAAATAGGAAAAATCTATAGTTGGATTAGTGAATAGATATGTTAATAAAATTAGGTGGAGGCGACAAGACCGGAAAAATCGTCTAGGTGTCAGATTTTTTTTATAAGTACATATTATATAACGATAATGGAATGCTTTGTAAAATACATTTTGGCACTGTGAAACTAACCCAAAGTTGAATCGACGACAAACTCAAACTAACTAAATTTATTAAAATTGATTATAAGGTATCGGAACCGGTTCAAATAACTAAAATAAGTTGAGACTAAATGAAACTAGACGAAAGTTGTTTGGATGACTAACCCAAATTAACCAAATCCATTAAAATTGATTATAACGTATCAGAACCGATTCAAATGATTCAAATAAGTTGAGACTATGTGAAACTAACCGAAAGTTCAATCGACGACTAACTCAACCTAACCAAATGTAATAAAATCATTATAACGTATCGGAACCGCTTTATATGACTAGCATAAGTTGAGAATAACTGACACCAACCGACAGTTGAATCGACGACTAACCCAAACTATCCAAATCTATTAAAATTGATTATAATGTATCGAAATCGATTCAGATGACTAAAATAAGATGAAACTAAGTGAAACTAACCGAACGTTGATTGAACGACTAACCAAAACTAACCAAATCTAGTAAAATTGATTATAACGTCTCGGAACCGGTTCAAATGATTAAAATAAGTTGGGACTAAGTGAAACAAACCGAAAGTTGAATAGACGACTAACTTAAACTAGCCAAATCTATTAAAATTGATTATAACGTATCGGAACTGGTTCAAATGAATAAAATAAGTTAAGATTAAGTGAAACTAACCGAGAGTTGAATCGACGACTAATGCAAAGTAATCATATCTATTAAAATTGATTATATTGTATCGGAACAGGTTCAAATGACTAAAATAAGTTTGAAACTAAGTGAAGCTAGTCGAAAGTTGCTTGTAGTCGCCCCCAAACTAACCCAAACTAACCAAATCTATTGAAATTTATTATAACGTATCGGAACCGCTTTAAATTACTAAAATAAGTTGAGAATAAGTGAAACTAACCAAAAGATGAATCAACGACTAACCCAAACGAACCAAACCTATTAAAATAGATTATAACGTATCGGAACTGGTTCAAATGACTAAAATAAGTTGAAACTAAGTGAAGCTAGTCGAAAGTTGATTGTAGTCGTCCCCAAACTAACCCAAACTAACCAAATTTATTGAAATTGATTATAACGTATCGGAACCGGTTCAAATGACTAAAATAAATTGAAACTATGTGAGGCTAATCGAAAGTTGATTGGACGACTAACCCAAACTAACCAAATCCATTAGGATTTATTATAACGTATCGGAACCGCGTTAAATAACTAAAATAAGTTGAGAATAAGTGAAACTAACCGAAAGATGAACCAACAACTAACCCAAGCTAACCAAACCTATTAAAATTGATTCTAACGTATCCGAACCGGTTCAAATAACTAAAATAAGTTGAAACTACGTGAGGCTTATCGCAAGTTGATTGGATGACCAATCCAAAGTAACCAAATCTATTAAAATTGTTTATAACGTATCGGAACCGGTTCAAATATCTAAAATAAGTTAAGGCTAAGGGAAACTAACCGAAAGTTGATTTGGTGACTAACCCAACTAATAACATCTATTAAAATTGATTATAACGTCTTAGAACCGGTTCAAATGATTGAAATATGTTGAGACTAAGTAAAACTAAACGAAAGTTGACTCGACGATTAACCCGAACTAACCAACCTAATCCGGTTAGTCGTTCAATCAACTTTTGGTTAGTTTCACTTAGTTTCAACCTATTTTAGTAATTAGAACCGGTTCAGATACTTTATTATCAATTTTAGTAGATTTGGTTACTTTGGTCTAGTCGTCGATTCAACTTTCGGATAGTTTCACTTTTTCTCAACTTATTTCAATCATTTAAGGCGGTTCCAATATGGTATAATCAATATTAATAGATTTGGTTAGTTTGGGTTAGTCGTCGATCCAACTTTCCGTTAGTTCCCTTATTCTTAACTTATTTTAGTCATTTAAAGCGGTTCGATACATTATAATCAATTTTAATAGATTTTTTTAGTTTAAGTTACTTTTCCAATAAACTTTCGGTTAGTTTCACTTAGTCTTAAATTCTTTTAGTCATCCGATACGTTATAATCAATTTTGATAGATTTGGTTAGTTTGGGTTGGTAGTTCAATCAACTCTCGGTTAGCTACACTTATTCTCAACTTATTTTACTCATTTCAAGCTTTTCAGAATACATTAAAATAAATTTTAATAGATTTGGTTAGTTTGGGATATTCGTCATCAACTTTCGGTTAGTTTCATTTAGTCTCAACTTATTTTAATTATTTGAATCTGTTCCGATACGTTATAATCAATTTTAATAGATTTGGTTATTTTGGATTAGTCCTCCAATCAACTTTCGGTTAGTTTCAGTTAGTATCAACTTATTTTAGTAATTTGAACCCGTTACAATACGTTATAATCAATTTTAATAGATTTTGTTAGTTTTTGTTAATAGTCGAATCAAGTTTTGGTTAGCTTCACTTAGTCTCAGCTTATTATAGTCATTTGAACCGGTGCCGGTGCCGATACGGTACAATCAATCTTGATAGATTTGGTTAGTTTTGGTTAGTTATCCAATCAACGATACAAAAATGCCGTAACGCGAGACGAAAACATAAACCATGTCATAACGTGGCCTTGAAAAATCAATTTCATGAAACCAAAGAGGTGTAGTAAAAATGAGATTCCGAAGTATTATATTATTATATATTTTTAAATATATTTTAGGTAATCCACTATTATTGCTATCTTTGAAACGGCCAAAGCTACAAAGTTGATTAAATTAGAAAGTTGCCATTATTGATGCCTTTTCAAGATCGATTTGCAGTGTTGTTAAATTCTTGTTAGATTCTGAGATAGCAACAGGGGATCACCTAAAAATGACACCGCGTATAGCAAATTTTGTTTCAATTTCCTTCTATGAAAATATTTTTACAACTTTGCTCAGTTTCACTTGATTTTTCACCCGGCCGGCATTCAGTAGGTCTTTCGGTACGAGTCCATACAATCTCCTGAATACATCTCTGACTAGAGAAAGCCACGCGAATCAATCGGACACTTACGCAGCGCATCGGTCATCTCCAGTTGTCACTTGATATAAAAGAATGTGGCTGAATTACATCAAACGATTTACCGCTGAGTGAACTTACTAGTTTACATATACTTTGGTATTACAGTACAGCTATCCACGGGTTAATTTGACTCATTTTTTTATTTTGCATTTAAAGAAGCATTTTGATCAAAATATACCAATATAATCATAAAAGATAAATAAAAAAATATTATTTAACAAAGTTTGTAGCGAAACATATCCTAAACAGGCTTTGGGCAGATTTTTTTCGAACATTGCTGCCAAACTGGTACTTGGCAGCAATCTTTTTTCGGTGAATAGACAGTGCATTCTTTGATGGACTTTGAGCTTGCTGAGGAACATAATGAGTTTCTATAACAAACCTAACTATATCTGCGGTAGTTTCATCGCACTTTTTTATTGAAAATTCTGGATCTTATGTTTTAATTCACGATTAAGATTTTTTTAAGACATTTCAGCCTAGAAATTTTTTTTCCGTTGGCATCAAATTGATAAATTACCCTACTGTTGATTGCAGAGACATTCAAAATGATCTTAATCATATCTGGCCCAGTGGTGTAACGAAGTTACTATAGTTTTAGGACATTCTTATTACACGGGCTATCGAAGTCATGGTTAAATCTAATCTAAATATTCTTATTACAGTTTTATAAAGTATTCCGTCGCGAAAAGGCGGGAGAACACGTTTTAAAATTTTCAGCAGTTATCGAGAAGTATCGGTAGAACGCCGCATCACTTGTTGTGAATCGTGTGCAATGATAACATCAGATTAGATAAGGCCGATAAATATGCAAAAAAAGAGACTTCTATTTGATATCCTAAACAAACATTTTTTGATCAAGCTCTGATTGAAGAAAATCATAGTATTGACGAATCAATGGTTCCCTACTTCGAAAGCCATAGCGGAAAACAGTTTATCAGGGGAAAGCCAAAGGCTATTCAATGGGGTTACAAAGTCTAGACTGGTTCCTTGCGTTAGGATACATAGTTCATTTTGATCCCTATCACGGCTCTTCTACAACACTGCCGAAAAAATATAAGCACATGTGACTTGGACCTTGTCTAGTTCTAGATTATGCAGACGTCCTACAAAACATCATATAAATCATTTCACTTATACCTTGATAGCTATATTATATCACTTTTTCTTCTGCTGGAACTGAAAGTAAGGAGCATAAAAGCAACAGAGACGATGAGGGAGAACAGAATTCCACAACCACCTTTATCCAGTGCTGCAACCACGGCAAAAAAGAACGGAGGCAGTTGGGTATGTAACTGTAAATAATGATATCCTTACCTGCAAATTGCATGACAATAACGTGGTTAGTGCAGCCTCCAATTCACTGTCAGTATTTCCAGTAAATAAAGTGAAGAGGTTCTCCCAGTCCGAAAAAACATATTTACATAGATCAACCACGGTTAATTAAATTTTATAACGAAAATATGGACGATGCAGATCACGGTGATCAGAATCTAAATGAGTAGAGGGTATCAATTAGAGGGAAGAAAGGTACTTTCCCCTTATTTGCCCACTGTGTGCAAAATGCTTGGTATATTCACGGAAAACTGGATCAATTGGAATATTAATAAGTTAGTATAGAATTACTGGAAACACACAAAATAGGAACTAAAAGGAGGCCTTCCAAACCGCCCAGAAATTTACATGACTTTTCTCGTTATGACCGTTTGGATAAGTTTCATTTTATGAAAAATGAAAGTCAGCGACGATTATTTGTATGCCATAAAAAAGCTAATTTCATATGTTGAAAATGCGATGTGGCTCTGCATTCAAAATACTCTTTTTTAAATTTTCATACAGCTTAATTCTTTTGGATTCAACTACAAATTTGGAATTAATGTCACAGATTATTATTGTTTATTTAGCTGTTTATTTTAAAATAAATTACATACCCTATATTTTTTATTTCATTTTATGGTAGTCGTATATAGCTCCACCCTGTTTCGCGATAAAAAAAGCTAAACATTTAAAAAAAAATTCACTGAATTATGTGTATTTACTAAGGCTAAATGGGTTAACTACTTATTTATATAATGATATCGCTGTCACTAGATTAGTTTATTTTGGAAATCCTGCTTATTTTTGGTACTTTATGACTAACTGCGATTGATCAGAACCTGAAGAATTCAACGTTAGTTGTAGCTATTTTCTAACCGTAATTGGGCAATCTCAAGGATTTTTTAGCTTTAAACTATGGTCTATAGTTAAAAGCTTAAAAATATAGTTTGATTTGTTTTACTAATCTTATAATCTAGACGATTACAAACCTTCTCATTAGTTTATGGGGGATACCATAAACTCAATTTTATTAATGGCTTTTAGTGTGCTTATGAAAGCATTTTAGATTTGAATAAGTAGTTTAATCGGAATCCCGATGTTTATTTTGGTAAGTCAATGTCAAAAGCGCCTGTCATTATTACCTTTTATTTATAAATCTGACAATATCCCTATCTAGGGTACGTTTCTAAATTTTACTGCTCTGATTTCAATGTGCAAAAATCTTTGATATATTCCTTGTTATAAATTTAGTTGGCGCCTTCACCTAACTGCCAACTCTTCGACCAAGGCCTTTTAAAAGAAATTAAAATCGCTGAGTGAATCTGTCATATGGAGAGTTATAAGGGCAATTAATAAATAGTGTTACGTAATTGGCACCCAACGTTATTGGTAGTTAAAGTATGAGGAAGTTGTGATTGTGTTCAACTAGCGGAATTTAAAAAAATATATTAAATTTTGTGGTTAATTCTGATTATATTTCATATAAAATGTCTTATTTTTCACTTTAGATATGTTGAACTTTGCATGAAATAACTTCAATCTCATGGTAGTTAGCACAACCGTCACATGAATTTATGTATAAAGCTAAAACTGAAAAAGTCAGTAGGCTGGTCACGTTTGAAACCTCACTATTTTTCGCGACCAACTATTTTCTACAGGGATTTATTTATAGGAGTTTTTGCTTTTATTAACCATATTTCACGAAGATGAACCTTTATAGAATAGAAAAGCCAATGTTATAACCGTAAAAAAGAAAATAGCCATGATGTAGTATGAGCTAACATCTTTCCTATACCAGAACTATAATAAGATATTTTAGAGCGAATTACTTCAGTTATCGCTCTAACGAGACTATAATAAGTTCATTAATGATTAAAAAGTCGTTAGGCTACAACTTTTCAATTTTAATCTAAAGCAACGCGCTATAAACAAAATAGGGGCTAAATTAATCTGATTTAGAAGATTAATAATTTTCATTAGCTTATGTTTCGGGTTTTATCTAGCAATTAGGCAGGGATGGCGTAGGACTAATTATAAAATTAGAGTCCAAGGAAATGCTCTATGCTCTACGATTTGTATGATAGCTTCGTATTTTAACATTTAAATTGGCTTTGTTGTATAACACATAATTTATGTGGAAATACATAAAATGTACTGGATGTAATTTTGAAAATTAACTTGACCTGTTTATAAAATCCTTATTTTTAAAAGTATGACTATATCATTGGTCGCTTACAAAAGCAATTCTGGTAGCTCACAAAATATTATCCATTTTAAAAATACAAATTAATGTGTACTTTTCCGGATTTTCAGCTACGAGTATAACTCCATTTCTATGTATTGTGTCCTAACAAAAACTATCTTACTTTGAAACGGAATAAAAAGTCAAACAACTTTCATATAAATTTTTTTTCCTAAATTGAAAACTAAGCGTGCGTCAAAAATCTGGAAAATTTCTCATTTTTATGATTTATAACTTAGAAGGTAAACGACTTGGAGCCCGTGCATATATATT
>JAEQML010081521.1:0-11169 GCA_016904865.1 Pissodes strobi
CTCAATAATTAGTTAATTTTGTTACCTCAGTTGCAATCAAGTGTACGTTTTCTTATTATTAACCGAGAACACTTCAGGTCAGTCACCTCTTTCACTTTCAGCAACGAGCCTATACAACTGGACCTACCCCTGAGTAGCTAAGCCGAGCTATTGTGCCTATGGTTGTTTCTTTGTAAAAAGTGACAACATCTGGAAATGGTAATAACGCATAAAACTTATCCATTGAATTAGTTTATAGGGCTGTCAGTTCTATTCAACAGTTAAAATCATTCAGTCTTATTTATTTAGATTCATTTAAGTTCTGACTAACATAAAAGTATATTCACTTTGTTAAACAATAATATTAAAAGATGCGCTTTCTTTTAATGTAACTCTGTCAAAAAATAGGCTTAACGCAATAGAACATTACAATATAACGAAACTAATACCAAAAACATAACAAGTTTCCTTAAGAACCGATCTCTGCACGTTGCAGTTGATGGACACATCTCAGATACATTCACCATTAACGCGCAGAGAAACAAAAATGAGCCAAAAACGTGTGTTTTATATAGTTTAGCACTGATCGAATCGATCAAGGCTAAGAGTATTCTAACAATAAAAAAAGCATATAGACTAACTCAACTGTACATTGATTATGTGAACGAAATATAGTTGCTTAATGTATGGGATAATGTCGATTTGTAACATATTTGCTATCAGATGTAGGATAATTTCGTATTTGATGTCAGGTATAGAATAATGCGCAATTTTGCTTTGTAA
Source organism: Pissodes strobi (assembly GCA_016904865.1). Lineage (NCBI taxonomy): Eukaryota > Metazoa > Arthropoda > Insecta > Coleoptera > Curculionidae > Pissodes > Pissodes strobi. The sequence goes on from JAEQML010081521.1 coordinate 763, forward strand.
CATATTTAGTATAAGATATGGGATAATTTCGTGTTTCAACATACTTGGTGTCAGGTATGGCATAATTTTGCATTGACATATTTGGTGTCAGATGTGGGATAATATAATGTTTCAACATATTTGGTGGCAGGTAAGGGATAATTTTGTCTTGTAATATATTCATTATTAGGTGTGGGATATATTCGCGTTTCAGCATATGTGATATCAGATGTAGGATAATTTCGCGTTTCAGCATATTTGGTGTCAGATGTGGGATAATTTCGCGTTTCAACATATTTGGTGTCAGATGTGGGATGATTTCGCGTTTCAACATATTTGGTGTCAGGTGTGGCATAATTTTGCATTGAAACATATTTGCTGTCAGGTGTGGGATAATATAATGTTTCAACATATTTGGTGGCAGGTATGGGATAATTTTGTCTTGTAATATATTCATTATTAGGTGTGGAATATATTCGCGTTTCCGCATATGTGATATCAGATGTAGGATAATTTTGCGTTTCAGCATATTTGGTGTCAGATGTGGAGTAATTTCGCGTTTCAACATATTTGGTGTCAGGTGTGGGATAGGGCCACTTTGTAATGTTCGAATTTCAGAATATATGTGTCCGTGTGTCGGATGTGAGATAATTTTCTGTTTCAAGATATTTGATGTCAGGTATGAGAAAAATTCACTTTGTTACACATTTAGTATCAGATGTGAGATTATTTCGGGTGTCAACATATTTGGTGTTAGATGTGGGATAATGTCGCATTTCAACATATTTGGTGTCAGGTGTGGGATAAGTCCCCTATGTAATGTTCAAATTTCAGCATATCTCTGCAGCGATCTCTGCAGGTTGCAGTTGATGGACACATCTCAGGTACATTCACCATTAACGCGTGTTTTATATAGTTTAGCACTCATCGAATCGATCAAGGCTAAGAGTATTCTAATAATAAAAAAAGCATATAGACTAACTCAACTGTACAATGATTATGTGAACGAAATGTAGTTGCTTAATGTATGGAATAATGTCGTTTTGTAACATATTTGCTATGTAGGATAATTTCGTATTTGATGTCAGGTATAGAATAATAGGCAATTTTGCTTTGTAACATATTTAGTATAAGATATGGGATAATTTCGTGTTTGAACATACTTGGTGTCAGGTGTGACATAATTTTGCATTGAACCATATTTGCTGTCAGATGTGAGATAATATAATGTTTCAACATATTTGGTGGCAGGTATGGGATAATTTTGTCTTGTAATATATTTATTATTAGGTGTGGGATATGTTCGCGTTTTAGCATATGTGATATCAGATGTAGGATAATTTTTCGTTTCAGCATATTTGGTGTCAGATGTGGGATAATTTCGTGTTTCAACATATTTGGTGTCAGGTGTGGGATAAGGCCACTTTGTAATGTTCGAATTTCAGCATATTTGTTTGTGTGTGTGTCGGATGTGAGATAATTTTCTGTTTCAAGACGTTTGCTGTCAGGTATGAGAAAAATTTGCTTTGTTACATATTTACTATCAGATGTGGGATTATTTCGCGTGTCAACATATTTGGTGTTAGATGTGAGATAATGTCGCGTTTCAACATATTTGGTGTCAGGTGTGGGATAAGTCCACTATGTAATGTTCAAATTTTAGCATATCTCTGTAGCGATCTCTGCACGTTGCAGTTGATGGACACATCTCAGATACATTCACCATTAACGCGGGCGTGCCTCAGGGCGCAGTATTTCACCAACTCTGTTCCTCATGTATATTAAAGACCTGCTGACCGAAACAAATAATCCTGTTTACAGTTTTGCAGATGACAGTGCCCTTGTCTCCCAATTTAGATCAGAAAAATCTTTACCAGCGACTGAGACTTATCACCGCAGCCAGGAACAGATTACAGCAAATAATCAGGACCTGGAGAAAGTTCAAACCTGCGGCGACAGAAATTTGGTCCAGTTCAATACAGCAAAGACCCAAGCAGACCAAGAGGGCCAATACGGTGGGCCCTGATATAATTATGGCAGGATCGACAATTCCTTCATCCTCGTCAATCGGACTACTGGGTGTCTCTGTCAGCAATAGGTTCTGGCATTACCACGTTGCTAACATCGCAAAATCAGACTCCCAGAAGCTTGGTGCGCTATTTCGCAACAAAAAACTCTATACACCGCAGCGCACCGGTTAGTCGTCCTAATTAAAAGAGATTAGAAATGTCCCCAGTCTCCTCTATCAAGCAGGGTGATAGATTGGTAGCTAAGTGATCCACTCTCTAATCCGATCGCATATGTGCTGATCCATGAACGTGATAAAAGAGGAGAAAATAGAAGGATCATTTGGAAAGAGTGGGTGCAAACCTGTGATGGGAACCAGCAATATACTTCCGACCGTAATCAAGGTGCCCTCATTGGATGTGATGTTAAAGAGGAAGATAAAAAGGTAAAAGGAAAAGATGAGCAAACGAAAGTTGTGAAAGCCGCTCAATATGATCGGCTGATCGAAATATATATGCGACTATCCTTGTCCTAATTGCTGTAAATTTCAGCAGAACCAAGCGAGAAAAATCTACACCGAAATAGTAAAAGGGATTTAGCGTAGACGCCTGCACGCCATGCCACCCTAATCGTTCCGAAAAGTCCATATATTTAGAATAAAGCACATCTATTGCGAAACACGGTTAATCATTTATCATATTTCTACGCGGGATTTCGACGAAACGAATCCCGGAAACCGATCTCGAACAATATGAAAATTAACGAGCTTACAAGATACATTAGTAATTGTAAACGGAAAGCGGACCCGAAACACCTATTAGCCTTTGGCTGCAAAAGCTAATGGAATTCGCGTCCCCCTAAGGCAGACCACAAAAGACTTGATAGGTCCGTATTTTTTTTTCATCGGGATGAACACAGCTCGTCAATTAAAAAAGTGAATTTTAAAAAGCATTTCCAATTTACCCTTTTGGAAACAACCGGAAATCTCAAAAACAACCCGAAATCTCATAAACAAAACACCTGACGAGTGAAAAATCCTCAGTAAATTTAAATTATTATCATCGTATTTAGGCAAAATAGATAATTGATATTCAACGGCAGTATTCACTATGACTTGAACATATTCAAGCTTCCATAGACAGTGACCGCAAAGTCGGTAACAATTATTTTCATCAATGTGCGCGAACCGGCAACATCGCCTGTCGTTGTCGATTTTCTAGCATAAACAAAGTCGAAATTTATCGTGATTTTCGGAAAAATAATTCGCGAAAAGTGGTTCGGCGTCTTGTTGAAAGTGCAAGGCATAAATGGAAACAAAGTTTCTTCCTAAAACACAAGAATTCTAAACTATTTCTCACAAATACCGCGTTACGGTTCCCTCGAAATAGAAACATTGTTGCCACTTCTATCGGCCGGTTTTTCCTGACGATTTAATTATTTACAAAACATACTGCAAATAAATCAGCAAATATGGCAAATGTTTGCTTTAAGTGTAAAGTGAACTGTGTTATGAAGGAATCAAAAACTGATATATTTGGATATCCTTATGACTGCTGCAGAAAAATCATTTGCAAAAATTGCTCCAATACCAGTGCTACAGAAATAAGGGTCCTCATAATGACAACAAGGACATTACTCTTCTTCTGTGACGATTGTAAAGATTCCATTAAGCAGGTACCAACTTTAAAACATGATATTATGGAGGATATTAAGAAGGATTTTGGAGAATGGAAAGATGTCATGAAAGCGGCCGTACCTAGATATGCAGATGTGGCCAAAACTTTCGAACAAAAGACACAATCACTTACTCAAAAATTCAAGGAACTGGAAAACAAGTTAAAATAGAAATCCAATCAGAAACCAAAGATTTCAACCATCATTGGATGCCCTCAAACAGGACATCAAAAACCTGGAAAATAAAGTCAGAGCTAAACCAATTGGGAGCAATTCGAACCTTGAACCAACACTGTATGAACTGCAAGAACGAGAAATACGGGCACAAAATGTGCTCCTCTTTGGTGTGTTGGAAGTTTCAGAATACTCTACCAGGGAGGATAGAATAGAGACGGATAAAAATAAGGTTCATCAAATCTTAAAGGAGGTAAATTCAAATATAAATATAAATAATCTAAAGATAATGAGAATAGGAAAATATGAAGAACACAAAGTGAGACCCGTTAAAATAATATTTCCAAATCAAGAAGAAGCATTAAATATATTAAAGCAAAAGAGCAAACTGTCAGCATTGACAAACACAACTTATATTAAAGGGGATCAAACTGAAGCCCAAAGAAAGTATATGAAAGAGTTGATACAAGAACTAGAAACACGAACAAATCAAGGAGAACAGCATCTGAAAATAAAATATGTTCGTGCAACGCCTAGGATTGTTACTATTAAACCAAATTCAAAAAACTAAACATTTCACCCACTACAGTTGAAGTAACCTATTGGTATTCAAACCTGTGTTCTATAAAAAATAAAATTGATGAATGGAAAGCAAATATACAAAGAAGTAACCCCACTTTTATCTGCATAACTGAAACTTGGCTCAATGAAAACATTCCTGACGGTTTAATCAATTTGCCTGAATATCGTATATTCCGTAAAGATAGAAAAGCCAAAGAAGGAGGAGGTATACTGATATACATCAAAGAAATAGAAAAATATATCCAAATTCACTCATCAACTGAAAATAAATATGATATTCCTGCTCCTGTGGAGTCTTTGTGGGTGAATGTTAACGTAGGTGGTGCAAAAATACTTCTTGGTTGCATATATAGAACTGATTATGTCAAAGCAGAAATAAACTCAGAATTGGTCAAAATAATTAAAACTGCCTTTTCTAATAAAAATAAAACCATAATTTTTGGTGACTTTAACTATCGAGAGATAAACTGGGATAGTCTTCAAACAGCTAAACAGGACGCACTAGCAGAAGAGTTCCTAGATGAGTTTAAAGAAACAAATGCCTACCAAATGGTAAATTTTAACACAAGAATAAGAGGAACTCAGCAGTCTCTACTTGATCTCCTACTTGTAAGTGAAAAAAACTTAATATATGACTTAAAAAGTTCTTCTCCAATTGGATACAGCGACCATGTAGTAATTACTGGTACATCTCAAATAAAGGCAAAACTCAAGGAAACATTTAAAAATAAAACACGAAACTTTTGGAAGGCAGATTATAATGCCATCAACAACTACATAAGCGAGCAAAACTTCGATAACACAAATACCAACCTCACAAAATATGAATTGTGTGAGAAAATCATCAAGACACCTTTATCCCACTTCAATCCATAAGGAAAAATCCTCAGAAACCATGGATAACGGCAACCATTTTTAAGGAGATAGACAAAAAACGCAGGCTTTGGGATATGTATAGACATAACACTACAGATGAGAACTATCAGGCACATACACTCCAGAGCAACAAACTAAAAAACACAATTTCTAATGCAAGAATATGTCACGTAGTGTCAATAGTTCAATCAAAATCAAACAAAAAATTCTATAAGTATGTAAGCAAAAGTCTAAATTCCAAAGTTACCAAAATTACCCTAAAGGATAATAAAACTAACTCCATAGTAGAAAATAATTTGGACACTGCAGAAATGTTTGCAGACCAATTTAAGAACATGTACACCAAAGAAAACAATCAGATTCATATTCTTCCCAACAGCTACAGGAACATAAGCTCACTGCATACTATAAACTTCACTCCAGAGAAAGTCAAAGAAGCAATATCAGACCTTAAAACCGACTCAAGTCCTGGACCTGATGAAATTCCATCCATATTTTTAAACAAGTGTGCAGAGAGTCTAAAAACACCTCTAAGTCTTGCAATGAATGAATCAATTACCCTTGGAACTATACCAACCAGTTGGAAGAAAACCATTATTACACCGATCTATAAAAAGTGGGACAGATTTAAACCTGAAAACTACAGGCCAGTAGGCTTAACAAGTTCAGTCAGTAAACTGATGGAAAAAATTATAGTGAAGGAACTGGCAGAGTTTTCAATTATAAATGAAATCTTGCCGGACAAACAGAATGGCTTCCAGAAAAAGAAATCAACAATAACTAATATGCTTCGATGTTTGAATGATTAGACTGCAAACTATGATAAAAATATACCAACAGATGTAGTCTACCTAGACTACGAGAAAACCTTTGACAAGGTACCTTTTAAAAGGCTCCTGTACAAATTGGAGCACTTTGGAATAAGGGGTTGTCTGCACAAATGGATAGGCAACTTTATACGAGGCAGGACCTTTACGGTGAGAGTAAATGGAGAATGCTCTTCCTTTCGGGACGTGATTAGTGGAGTACCACAGGGATCTGTGCTGGGACCACTCTTATTCTTGTTGTATGTTAGTGACCTGGGTAAAGAAATTTAGACCAATATATCATTCTCTGCAGATGACACCAAGTTATATTGCGATGCTTCGAGCCAATATTCTGACATGAAAGACGATCTAGCAACAATTGAGACATGGTCCAAAAATTAGCAGATGAAGCTAAATGCTGACAAATGTGTAGTGTTATCCATAAGTCCAGAAGATCTAGGAAACCAATATATTCTGGATGGTTGTGTGTTGCAACATGTCCAGTCATATAAGGATCTAGGCATTATAATATCAAATGACCTGAAATGGGACAAACACATTGCTTCTATTGTGAAAAAGGCCAATTCTTTCGCGTATTTGGCTAGAGTAGCATTCAATAATACTAGTCCACAAATGATTCTTCAGCTGTATAAGACATACATAAGACCAAAGATTGAGTATGCACACACAGTTTGGAATCCATATTTTATCAAGGACATAAATTTGTTGGAAGGGGTACAAAGAAGATTTACTAAGATTCCAAACGAATTCCACAACACCGGATATGAAGGCAGGATGAAGCAATTAGGGTTAAGATATAAACAAGTAAAACACGATTTTACTTATTAGGGTTAACATCATTGGAAGAGAGAAGAACGAGAGGAGACCTAATTGCAACAATCAAAATATTGAATAACCAGTACAACGGGAACATCCACAAAATTTTATCCTTAAATCATCTTCAGAATCTTTGAGGTCACTCCGAAAAACTTAATAAACAAAGGGCAAACAAACTACCAAAAAAAAATTCTTAAGTAACAGGATAGTGTATAAGTGGAACTCCCTGACTGAAGAAATAGTGAGTGCACCGAACATCAACACTTATAAAAACCGTCTTGACTCAAAAATGGAAGACATTGGTGGTGTGTTGGTACATTATGCATCATAGAAAAATGCAATTCGACAAAATTGAACTGAATTTTGACTATTGCTTTATTGTAAACAGACAAATCGGTTTTACCGCTTTCTGTTCTATTTCTAAATAAAATAAATAAATAAAAACATACAAAAGGGTTAGCCTGATGATCAAATCAAGTATTGTAATCGTTGGCGTTACAATTTGTACGAAGTCATTTTCGAAAGGATCACGTCGCCTAATGTAATATGTAAAACAGGGACATCTCGGACACGTCTGCGGTGTTCCAGATGCACAGCTCTCTTCTGAATGGAATCCAGCAACTTTAGGGTGTGCTTTGGTGCGGCACCCCAGATGTGGGAGCAATATTCTAAGCACGGTCTTATTTGCGCTTTGTAGAGCAAGAGCAACTGCTGCGGTGTATACACTTTTTTCTTACGAACTAGCGCACCAAGCTTCTGGGAGGCTTATTTTGCGATGTTAGCAACGTGGTTATGCCAGGACATATTGCTGTGGACCGAGACACCCAGTAGTCCGATTGACGAGGATGAAGGAATGGTCGATACTGCCATAATGATGTCAGGGCCCGGTAAACGTGGCTGCTTGGGTCTTAGCTGCATTGAACTGGATCAAATTTCTGTCGCCCCAAGTTTGAAATTTCTCCAGGTCTTGATTAATTGCTGTAATCTGCTCCTGTCTGCGGTGATAAGTCTCAGCCGCTGGTAAAGGTTTCTCTGATCTAAATTGGGAGAAAAGGGTGCGCTGTCGATCAGCAGGCTATTAATATAGATGAGGAACAGAGTTGGTGAAAGTATTGCCTAAGTATAAACGCAGAGAAATACCCTGAGACCCAAAAAGACTCCCCTTCAATTGCATTTAGATTAAATCTTCTAAAATTATCTCACTGGTTACCAATTTGAAGAATTCTACGAGAGCAGATACGAGACCGAATGAATCCTAGATGGGACAAAACTGGATTCTCAGTACTTTGAAAAGCGAAGAAATGAAGCGATTGAGAACATGCATGAAGTAGAAGACATGACGAAATGCAACACAAAAAAGGCTGAGGTAAAATGATGTTGTTAAACGAAAACTTCAATGTCATATCTCCTACATTGAACAGGAGGCCATAAATAGATAAAAAAGTAAGTAAACATTTGAGTATTTTTTTCTTAAATTTGACAACGAAATTCTTATTAAATTTAAGAGGCAAGTCTTTATGACCACACTGTATGGCTCCTCAGTACGAAGTTCCATAGACACTTGTAACCTATAGTTAGCCTACAATATAGTTTTTCACGTTATTTAGCGTGAATACTCCAAATTGAGTTCAAGGATTCCATGACTTTTAGAATAAGTAAAATCTCTATGTATCTATTATTCGTTGGATAGTGAATAAAAAATGATGAGTTCGCAAAAGATATGCTGGCAATTTATGGTACTGTAATGGATCATTCCTATTTCCATTGATACACATGATCCTACCATTTTCCCAGTCTAATGCCGGTCTAAAAATTGTAAGCTAACTATAGGTATAGGTTTTAAGTTTACAGGGTTCATCAATTTAAGTCTAATACCAATACCGCTGAAACCTGTCTCATAATAGTTTGCCGTCTGAACTACTGACGTAGATGGCTTGTCATGGTCATGAAATAACCAGTTAAATTTATTTCTCTTACTATTTTGCTATTTAAACTTTAGAATAATTTTTGTTCATCATACTGTCGAGAATGAGTTAAACATATTTCGAAATGAAATTTCAAAATAAGTCAAAATTTAGAATGGCATTGTAATTGATTGATCATTTAACGCTTCTCCAATTAATTTCAGGTAAAATCCAGCAATTTACATGTACATCTCGAGCGTCTTTTTTGATAATATCGTTTTATTACCGTTGCCCCCGAAAAGCGGGAAAATGGTCACATGTGCCTGCCTTAAACAAAAGTAAATATTTAGAATTAAGGAGGTTTTGGGAAATTGGGTTTGAACAATTTTGTGTCGAAAATATGCTTGCCCATAACATTGACCTCGCTCGAGATTTTGACTTTAATTGTCCACGATTTTTTAATTTAAGGAAATACATACCTTCTGTGGGTGACATCATCATCGTCATCATCATCAATCAGCCCTTCACGTCCACTGCTGGACATAGGCCTCCCTCATGGCTTTCCATTGTTGTCTGACTTGACCCGCCTGAATCCTATTGGATTCAATTCTCTTTAGGTCGTCGGTTCAACGTGTAGGTGGTCTTCCCCTGTTTCGCCTATCAGTGCGCGGTCTCTACTCCAGCAATCCTTTCGTCCACCTGTCGTCCCCCATTCTGGCCACGTGAGCGGCCCAGTTCCATTTTGATGTCGCTATTTTCTCGATAATGTCTGTCACCCCGGCCCTCTGTCGCAGGCTCTGGTTCGTAACGTGGTCTCTCAAAAACTTAGACCGAGTATTGATCTCTCCATTTTTCGTTGTGCCACTCTATGCTTCCTTGCTGATGACATCGTTAGGGTTAAGGTGTCCGCCCCATATGTAAGTACCGGTAGGACACACTGGTCGAGCACTTTTCTCATTAGGCAGATAGGAAGGTCGACTTTGAAGACATGTTTTAATTTTCCGTAAGCTGCCCATCCAAGGTCGATTCTTCTATGTAATTCGCATGTCTGGTTGTCCTTTGATATTCGTACTTCATGGCCTAGGTATATATATTTCTCAACCATTTCAAGTGTGGTGTTTTCGATACTTATGCCCTCACTCATAACAAGATTTGTCATGATCTTAGTCTTGGAGAAGTTCATTTTCAGTCTAACATGAGAGCATGCTTGTTCCAATTCGTGGAGCATTTGTTTCGCCTCTCCTAGATTGTCGGATGTCAGGGCGATGTCATCTGCGAAGCGAAGATGACTGAGTTTACGACCGTCTATGTTTATACCTCTAGTCTCCCAACCGAGTTTCTTGAAAGCGTATTCTAGGACTGTTATGATTAGTTTAGCTCTTGCTCTACAAAGCGCAAGTAAGACCGTGCTTAGAATATTGCTCATGCATCTGGGGTGCCGCACTAAAGCACACCCTAAGCTGCTGGATTCCATTCAGATGAGAGCTATGCGTCTCGTCCCCCTGGTGTCCCCCTGTCTCACTACTCTTCCGACTTTGATGCGGTTGTTGTTATCATGTAATTTGACC
>JAEQML010081522.1:0-11169 GCA_016904865.1 Pissodes strobi
GTGGGAAAACCGTAATTCCAATAAATGCGGCAGTTGTTGTTTTCCACGACCGCTTCTATTTCGTCTGGGGCGTATGGCAAGACAGGGTGTCTCATCGATACCGTAGTGATGTCTCAGATGATAATAGAGAATTCGCAATGCAGCGTTATGCCTGTAGATATAACTAGACACAGCATGCACCGGACAAGCGGATAAGAGGTGCATTAATGTCTCCGGATGTTGTTGACAACTCCTGCATCTAGCATCCGCGAAAATTGAGCACAGTATACGAGGGTGTTAATGACACCATCCTGGCAGGCTAACAAGAACCCCTCTGTCCCAGACTTCAAGCCAGCTGATCTAAGGAAAGAGAAAGTTAATTCTCGAGATAGATTAAGATCTCCGATGTTCCTGTAGAAAACACCGTGTTGGGGTTTGCTGACGCGTTCTTCCAAAAGCAGCTTTTGTTCTGCTGTCTTGACTTGACGTTTCACTTGATCGGGTGGCAACCTCGTAAGGGATTGGTCGCCATCTATTGCAAATCTGAGAGCTAGTTCATCCGCAGCTTTACTTGCAGCTTTAAAGAGAAAAGCCCCAATACCCGTTGTTTCGTGATCCCGGACGAGTCGCAGTAGTGGGTCCGCACTTTTGACTACCTTGCATGCCAAACTCACAGTTAATCTGTCGTGCAGTCGTTCCAAACTTAAAAGGCCTCTGCCCCCTTGCTGACGTGGAAGATAAATGCGTGAGACCGATGAGCGTGGGTGGATGCTTCTGTTCGTAAGCATCATCTTCGTGTGCTTCTATCCAGTTCCCTTAATTCCTCTCGCCTCCACTTGAGCACGCCAAATGAATACAAGAGCACAGGAACGGCAAGCATATTTGTGGGACTCCCAAATTTTCCGGAGACGCTGCCTATACTTACTTCGGAGCGCTTTCTCGACGTTGTTCGTATCATGCATTTGATGTTGATCGACACCAAGATATTTATACGTTTCGTCTTCTTCTAAGTGACGAAGTATGCTTCCGTCAGTAAGATGCTCATTCTCAGGCTGGTATACGCGTCGGCCTTTCTGAAGCTTCAGAACGGCGCACTTATCCAATCCAAATTTCATACCGATGTCCCGAGTATATTGTTGCACCACCTTCAGAGATTGCCGTAAATCTCGATCACTAGTAGCATAGAGCTTAAGATCATCCATATAACACAGATATGTGACCTTGTGTGTTCGATTTCCTGGTGGGCCGCATTGATATCCGCACGTTTTTCGAAGAGCCACTGAAATAGGGAGTAACGAAATGCAAAACAGCAGAGGACAAGACAGTCACCCTGAGAGACTCCCCTCCTGAATGCTACCGGCTCTGTTATTGCTTTCGTGTTTCCAGATGTTATGGAAAATTTTGATTTCCAGAGCGGCATAAGTTGTTCGATGCATCTTACTAAAGGCATAGGTACAGAGAAGGTTTGTAAAAGATGCAAGAACAGTTCGTGTGATGTTGTGTCTAGCGCCTTCTTGTAATCAATCCAAGCCATCGACAGGTTTCACTTATACTGGATTGAATCTTGTGTGATGCACCTGTCTATTAGCAACTTTACATCCCTCGAATCCCCTTTTTCCTCCCCGCTGCTCTACCACGTCATTGAGAACCTGTTCCACTGACGCCAATAACCTGCAATATGAAACACGAGTGACTACCTTATAACAGGAATTGAGACACGTGATAGGCCTGTAATTCTTTGGCTCAGCTTGGTTGCCTTTTTTCGGTATAAGTGTTGTTCTCTCTTCGACTAACCACTCAGGAATTGGCTCGTTTCCATTGAGCCAGGAGGTGAATATTTTGGCGAGATGTCGATGGGTGCCTGGGAATTTCTTCCACTAAAAGTTGTTAATGCCATCTAGACCAGGGGTTGAGAAATCTCTGGTCCCTTCGAGTGCCTTTCTAACCTCTTCCTGCGTGATTTCCGGATCATAGCGTTGATGTTGTTGAAGTCGGGTACAATAGTAGTCTAGAGGGTTTGGTGTTGAAAGTGTTGTTATCCTTAATTCCTCTGGCCTTCTTGATTAGGCTGTTCTTTATTATCCCTAATGAGCGTATGCGGTCTATGCAGCGTTGCTTGATTGTGAGCAGCGTGACCTTATTCAATGTGTGGTGTTCCTGGCGAAGTTGTCTTGCTATTCTTTTGATCTTTTGGGTAAAAGGCGGCCTAGCTGCAATATATTCGACCACGCACTGTATACGAGAAGCCTGCTGCCATGCCATAAGTATCCTGTTGGCGCTCGGTTTTGCGAACAGAGCCTGCAAAGGGATCACCATTAGCAATCGACATTAGTTGACAAGCCGCGTGATAAACTGCGTTGTTAACAGTCACTATATCAGAAATTTCTGGAAGTTCATTCGCAAGAGCTACATCCATGTGGGTGATGTCCTGAGTTTTGATACATTTGTTGTTGATTCGGGTATTTCTCAGAGATAGTCGGTGTTTTCGGGGACAACGTGCTGGATCTGAACTGGCGCCTGTTCCGGTTGAATCTGATCTTCAATCACCGCTAAAACAGGCGCTTCTGGTTCGTCTCGTGGTGTTCTTACATAGCCGGATCTGCGAAGGTAAGCTGCATGGTCTCTAAGTGTTGTTTCGAGATATGATTGAGTTCGGGACGTTTTCCGCTCCAGAGTGCATGCATCCATGCTATGTAACCTCTTCTTCCAGGCTCGCTGTCTTCATATGCGTCCAGCAAATCGTCCCTGAGTCCATCCGTCCATCGGAAGCGTCCATGTCCATTGCCAGGGTCGTTATCGGGCATCCGTCCGGCTGCTCCTCCATGTTGTCCATCGCCCCCATCCGAGACAAGCGGATTGTCAGGAGCTTGCTCACCATTGTGTGTCGTAACAATGGGAGGTCCCAGCACCCTGGGATGTTACCCCAAGGCAGTTCGACGAGACACGGTATTGCATGGGCTACCGGCTCGATTAAAGGCCCAGTATGAGTCACTGTTGTTACTCGCGACCCCTTTAAGCCCGCTGGCTGTACCGTTTCGCTTGGAAAGCTTTGCTACGGTAGCAACAGCGACACTATTGGATGCAGTGCCACCGTTGGCCTAGACATTGGCTAGGGGTTCGCGTGTTCGCATGTACACGTGAGGTAATTATACCTCCCCCCTATTATTATTATTATTATTATTATTATTATTATTATTATTATTATTTTTGCTTCCTCGACATTTTTTATCGGTTCTTGTGTACAGGCATGCATCGGCCTTAACGGCAAGATGCAGGCTCTGGGGTCACCTTTCTAGAAACGACCGGACAATGTAGTGTCCAGGATGACAGATTTATATATTAGATGGTAAGTATTTTCAGAAATGTTCAATTTTAATAGATTTTTCTTTAGGTTTTTAGGTATGAGTCCCATGGCACTGATAATATGCGGTACAACTTCCATCCTCTCCAGTTTCCACAGTTTATTTTTTCTGCTATTTTTGTATCCATATTGTTGTTATTGGGTATTGCTATGTCTATTAGATAAGCTGTTTTTTTTTGTTTACGATTGTAATGTCTGGTCTGTTGTGTTCAATGTTTCTATCCGTTAGAACTGTTTTGTTCCAATATATCTTAACACTTTCGTTCCCTATATACTAGTGGTGGGGGTTGCAGTTTATAGTAAGGAGTTTTGCCATTGTGTGCAATGTTATGCGTTTTAAGGAGTTCTTGATAAACTATGGCTAACACTTTGTTATGCCTTTCTAGGTGGTTGCTAAGCATTGACAGGCGGAGATAATAGGTTTGTTCTAGCAGCGATTTCAAACGGTTTCAAGCCATCCGGAGAAGTTCCCTTTGCTTTTGTTCGTTAGTAGATATATTTGGATACGGTAAGTATTCGCGGTCGCTAAGGTTTAAAGTCGGCGTCAATGATAGCTTGGAAGAGATTGTTATCATTATTTTTATAGAAGTACTTTCGTAGGGACAGGATCTGTTGTGCTCAGAGTTGCACGAGGTCAAAGATACTTCTTCCTCCTTCCTCACGTGGAAGTGTAATTCGGTGTTTGGATGATTGGGCGTAGTGCTTCCTATGGTCGGCTATTTTTGTCCGTATATATCTGTTAATACTTACTAGTTCTGTATTGGACCATTTTACAATTCCAAATGAATATGATAGTGTGGGCATTGCAAGCTGTTAATTGCTTTCGTGAGTCACGAAGAGGTCAGCTGTAAGAGAACTGAATCGAGAGTTACATTTTTAAGTTAATGTCTCCTTAATACCTTTGTGTTCAACTCTATTTGTCTGAATGTAGCCAAGGTATTTATATGGGTCTCTTGACAGAGTTCCCACAATAGTGTGTTCGTCAAGATGCATTTCTTCATCTTGGACAAGTCTTCCTTTTTATACGTTAGCCGTTTGACGCTTACTAGCACCCAGTTTCATACCAATGTCTTTGCTAATTTTATAGACTAATTTCAACTGATTCTATTTGTTTCTTTGTATCAACATATATCTTTATGTCATTTATATATAGAAGGTGGCTTATCATTTTCAGGTTACCAATAGTTTTTATGTTGAAGCCATATCCCGTTGAATTAATGATATTTGATAGAGGATTTAATGCAAGGCAGAACCATAGTGCGCTAAAACTGTTCCCTTGGAATATTCCACGTTTTAGATCTATGCTACTAATTTCGATGTTGCCTTCTGACGCTCTTATTTGTAAACAAGTTGACCATTTTTTTCATAGATTCTTTGAAGAAGTCTCTTACTTTACTCTCTATTTCATATATCTGGAGTATTCGTAAGAGTGTGTGGTACAGAGTCAAAGACTTTCTGGTAGCCTATATACCCCATATGTATATTTCTGCATCTAGTTCTAGCTTGTTCAAGTATTATCGAGTCTATCACCGCCTGCTCTTTACACCCCAGGACTTTACGTCTGCAGCTTTTTGTTCAAAGGTAACTATTTGGATGGGATCTAGATAGGCGTAGGTTTTATTGTAGATTAACGATGAAAAAAGTTTATAGATGGTAGGCAAGCAGGTGATAGATCGGTATTGTGAAGGGTCCAGTGTGTTTTCGCTTTTTGGTAGAAGCTGAGTTGTACCTTGTGTCATGAGTTTCGGCATACGCGTGGGGTTGGCGAGAATATCGTTGAAAGCATTAGCCAAGTGTGCGTGCGCACTGGTAAATGACTTCAGCCAGTAATTTTGAATGCCATCTAGGCCGGGTGCTTTCCAGTTAGCCATTTGTTTGCAGCTATTTAAAACATATTTTCTAGTGAGTCTGACTGGATCCATCTTTTGTTCTTCATATTTCGGCGCTTCGCTAGTGATCCAATGCGCATCTTCATTATGCTCAAAAGGTGTAGACCATATTTCAGACCAAAAATTTTTAACTGTGTTTTTGAGTGGTGATATAGTTTTCTGGTCAGGTTTCCCTTTTAAGCTTCGATAAAATTGTCTCTCCTTATTGCAAAGAGACGATTTTGTTTTTTTCTTCTGTTGCTTCTTTGGTATCTCGCCAATCGCTGAGATTGGACCGCCAGTTTTTATTTAAGAGTGTCAAGATGGTCAACTACAATGTTATGTAACTCTGTTTTGCTTACCACTCGTAATTGTTCTTGTTTTTGTTGTGGTAGTTGTTTTATGAGTTTTCTTTTCCACTTTCCATTTACAATTTATTGGGTCTTGCCGATATTTCTCCTTAAGTTTACCATTTTATCCTCTAGTCTCTTTCTCCAGGCCGGTAGTTTAGGAGTAGATTGTGTTAAAGTCGTGTTAGTCCCAACTTCTTGTCCATTTAATCTGATAGTTGCTATTGCGGCACAATATATGAGAAAGTGGGTTTCCTTAAGGCCCTTAGCTTCAGTGAGTAGACCCGAAAGATATTCATTTGCCTCTCTTACCAGTTGTTTTGTGGTAGGCTTAGGGCAACTTTTGGCAGCTTTGGGCGCTGGCAAGGATCTATTCGGTCATATTTGGTTAGGCAGGCACTAAAGCAGTTCTCGAAATTATTTAGGTTAAATATTGTATTTCTTGGTTTCTGGGGTATATCTTGGGTGTTGCTATACAGTATGATTGTGGGATGCTCATTTTGTGTTTCTGCTTTATTTTCTGGGTTATTTTGCCTTTGTATTTCTAGCCGTATAGCATGAATGGGTGATGCGTTATGCTCCACAACAAGACCAGCTGGCGGTTCATTGGTGGTTGGGCCGTTATTAGCATCGGTTTCGCCGATATTGGGGTGTGGTCCTTGTTTATTGCATAGGGTCGTTGCAGGTCTATCGTCACAACGTTGCGTTCCGACCCTGGTCCTGCTGCCCCGATCCGCCAGAGTATCTTGTGTGTCATATAGACAGCATGACAGCAAACAAATTATCTCCGTCTATATGTGTTACTAGCCCATAAGCCGGTTATGGTTTTTGTACACCCCGCGTATTTTATTTTCCCGGTGCCCTCTAATTTTTAGGTTAGCGAGGATACCTCACCGCCAGGGGCGGCCTACGACAGCTGACCCAGTAAAAGCCACGGATTATTGTTATTATTATTATTATTATTATTATTATTATTATTATTATTATTATTATTAATATTATTATTAATAATATATTTTATTATTATTATTATTATTATTATTATTATTATTATCATTCTTCTTTCTCAGCGTGTGTAAACTGGTGTAATGGAGAAATGTGCGGGCCTAAGCCAAAACATCTTCACTCCTCTAGAAATTTGCGGATGATTCGTGTGGTGTTCAGAATGACGGTTTTCTGCATTATTTTGAATAGGTTTGGATC
Organism: Pissodes strobi; assembly: GCA_016904865.1. Classification (NCBI taxonomy): domain Eukaryota; kingdom Metazoa; phylum Arthropoda; class Insecta; order Coleoptera; family Curculionidae; genus Pissodes; species Pissodes strobi. The sequence goes on from JAEQML010081522.1 coordinate 6,762, forward strand.
TAATCCCTCTTGATGTTTTTTGTAGGCCTAAAGGTATGATTCCTGTGGTCGAGATTACCATTGGTAGAATGTGAACTTCGGTTAACCTCCAGATCAGTTTCAATTCAAATTTAAGCTCTATGTATTTCTGTATCTTCTCGTCGATTGTGTGTTGAAGATTGTGGACATTAGGAACAGCTATGTCTATGATAAATGCCGTTTTCTTTTTCTTATCTAGAAAAGTGATATCCGGTCTGTTGCAGTGCACGGTCTTATCGGTTACTATTGTACGATCGTAATATAGTTTGAAATCTGCGGATTCCAATACTATTTTCGCGGAGTATTTGTAGTATGGCACTTCTTCTGCTAGAAGATTGTTACTGTTTGCCAATTTTTGGTGGATTATGTTTGCTACCTGGTTGTGACGGTGAAGATAGTTAGTTTGTGAGAGTATACTGCATGCTCCCACTATGTGCTGGATGGTCTCAGGCTTTTCATGCCATTTTCGACACCTGTCATCTGTTATTTGTGCATTTTTAATGATGTGCTTCTGGTAGTTTCTAGTGTCGATTAACTGATCCTGGATGGCAAGAAGGAATGCCTCTGTCTCTGGGAATAGACCACCGTGTCCCAACCACGCGTTCGACGCAATTCTGTCGACCTCATTGCGGTCAAGATCGTGCGGATGTCTACCGTGCAGAGACATACTTTTCCGTTGCTGAATTGTTTCCTTTGGACCCTTTCGCGTTCCTGATGTTCGGCACTATTGAGATTAAGAGGTGTGTAAGATTGATCGGAGAGACATATGCTTGCGTAGAGGTTGGAGTCACGTTTTCTGTGTTCTCAGCGCCTTAATCTGTTTATTGTGCATGTGGCGAATGTCGCGAATTCCCCTCCCTCCATCTGCGCGAGGCAACGTAAGTCGCATTATATTATTATTATTATTTTTTTTTTGTTTAGTCTCACATTTACATATGTGGTAAAAGGTAGTGAGGGCTTTCGCAAAACTCACACCTTGTTGACTTATTTTAGGATTTTCCTGACTATCCGACATGTTTCTAGGATCACTATTATTATTATTATTATCACTATTAATTATTATCATTATTATTATTATTAATATAATAATTATTATTATTAGTACCGAATAAAAGATTTCAAGAGATTCACCTCTGCTTAAAATTCAATATCTAATAAACACAGGGAAAAATTACCTCCAACTCCAAATGACTCTCTGTATGCAGAAACCAATAAGATATACTCGCATGGCAATACCTAGATATTGCTCATGGTCGCAGTTCTAACAGCTGACGCCACGAAACAGAACTTGAAAACTATCTGCAATATAGGACAGCATCGCAGTTGATACGCTGTGAAATGAATGATTCCGAATCTCCTTCAAAATGATTTTCAGTACTCAACGTAGAGCCACATTTGCCCTCTCACCAGAATGAACCAACAATACTTCTCGAGAATGCCTAATAACTAGTAAGAATCTTAGTTGGTGAAGGTAAAATATGTTTCAACTAACATTTCTCATTGGCTTTGCACTGTCGAACTATCTATTCAAAGTGACAAGTTCCTTGGTTGTAAAACGGAGTAATATATTCGTCTAAGTCGCCGCAGAAAGAAGTGTTCCATTTAGGACCCGGGAATTATGCAGTTCGGGCCCGCAGCGCGGCTCCGAACTCTGCTCCGGACAAATAAAAATTGATTCCGAGTCAAAATTACGACGCTGATCTGCACTTTGAACCGACACAGCTAAAACCTCATAATTTATTACTTCTTATGTAGAAAATTACTTCATTTTCGGATGCCAGTTCAGCGGCGTTTCATTTCGAATAATGTTTTCAGAACTCCGATAAAGTACGATTGATCCTCCATCAGTATCATAAAGGGTAACCTCTAGCGAGCCTTGCATCGATCCTCCATATGTCAAGGATTGTAAGTACAATTTTTTCTCGGATTCTGAATATGCCAACGATTAACCAAACTTTAGCTTTAGCGTTTATTTCTCAGTTTTATAGAAAATAGATAGCATCTGTTTCCATGTGACACGTGGAACGTATGTCAGTGGCGGCTATTCAGCGGAAGTAGGGGAAGTGCCACTTCCTTAAGAAAATGTAATTTAAGAAAATACAATTAATTCATTCATCAGTAAAATAATATTTTAAGATTCAATGATAAAACTTTCTTAGTTTAGGATTAATCTGTTTCCCGTTACCCCCCTAATAACTAATAATTCAGTTATTTTCAAATATCAGAATCAATGCTTCATGAAACAAGGACAAGAATCTCGCCACCTGCACATTGCCCGTTAACTCCACTATCGAATAGAACAGAGGTGAACCCACATGAAAATGTCTATTTCTTTTCGCGTACGCGCCGATAGCAGTGACAATCTCATTATCATTTGTGTAGACCTTTAAGGAAGAGGTATCGCTCGAGAGCCGTCGAGTCATCAAAAGTATAAGCGCAACTAGTTGGTTGCCATGACAACGATGACGTCGTAATGGTCGTGCATTTACGTGGTTTGCAATGATTGGAAGAGCTGGCGTGTAGCACTTCCATTCTCAGATCAACGCGTCCAACGCGAAAGCACGTTGTTTCGTTTATTGCGAGTTTATTAGGGGACATTCCGCCGTGAATTCTTGGAATTATTTTTTATTTACATTCCACGGTTGATCCATTATAGTATTATACAAGAGATATTTTCTATATATTCTAGTTTTAGTGTGTTTTTCGTAGACATGTGATTTGTATTAGCAATAAATCATTTTGTTGCTAATACAATATGGATATATTTTATTTTTTGATGCTTTACCTAAAAAATACCGGTAATAATTATTAAATAATTTTGGCAGTTTGGGCGTGGACCCCAAAAATGTTTCGCCTGTGGCGCTGTTCCTTCTATCGATGTCGGTAGCTCTTCCCCACTTTTCAAAGCCGCGAGCCGCCACTGACGTATGTTTAGAGCTAATTTACCTAGTTTGAACTTGTCACGTGGAAACTAGATCCTTTATAGTACACGTGATATATAATTGGAAAGTGCATTCGGTATTGTTATAGACAAACATTTACATTATACCATATGACTTTCCTTTCCTTCGAAAATGCATATTTGGTATCTGCAATTAAATTAAGTGCCATACAAATGGTAGTTCCGAAATCGGCTATCGGTAAACAATATATTAAATACGAATATTTCGTTCGTTTGTGAAATGTGTAATGCATTGGCGTAGCAAAATACAACAACGCTATCCAAAGCTAATGGGTAGTGAAAAATAATGTATTTGCAATAAAAACCAAATATGCAAATGAAGCTGAATTCGGCGGAATTTGAACCGTAGATCTGATTCGTTTTTACTTGAAGAGATATTATTATTCTAAAAAACTACCAAGAATCAACTCTAACCCAAACTTATGAAAATATGTCAATAAATGATCAATGTAGTAAGTACACATAATTTTTTAGTGAAATTTTCTTTGTAAAACTGTGATATCGGTTCTTTGGTTTAACCTCATCCCCCAATACTACAAGTAATCGAAATTACCGATAACCGTGATTCACGAATAACATTCCTAGACATATAGCAGCAGCAAGGTTGATACTCTATGTCCAGACTTAGGACAACAGCGCGGAATATGATGGATTATATGGACATTGAAGGAGTTGTGACTAAGGCTACGAGGGTTATCATGGTGATGATGATAGTAAGACCCACCCTACTTTACAAGTGGATCGTTTGGTTCAAGGAAACGGAAAAGCAGAGCATACAATCAGCTCTCAACAAAGTCCAACGCCTGGCATGCATAAGAATAACAGGCGCAATGAAAACATGTCCAACAGCAGCAATCGAGGCAATTGTGGGCCTCGCACCTCTACACATTGCTGTAAAAGGAGCAGCTAGACAAGCAATGACTAAAATCACAAGAGAGGGAGCGGGCGAAGGGGGATGGCTTAGAAAGAATTAGTTAACATCCCTAATCAACCATATACCACTTCTTGGGTTCCCTAGAGATGATATAGTAGAATGGAAAAAGTACACCACTTGCATACTCACATCGCAGCATAGTACCATAAAATGATATGCAGATCGGGCAAGAACTAAACAGGGGACCGGAGCCGGAGAACTAGGCAACAATAACAAATTATCCCTTCAATGGATTCCAGGACACGCTGGGATAGATGGCAACGAAAAAGCGGACCAATTGGCAAAAGTAGGAGCACAAACTCCGTTTTTAGAACTAGAACCTTTCTGTGGCATAGGTACGCACACCTACAAGGAATAATTCAGGAAAGAAGACCGAACCAAAAATGGATCAATCTATGGGAACGCCTTCCAGGGTTAAGGAAATCAACGATGTTTCTAGGGTCCCCTCACTGTAAAAAATTATGGTGAAAACACTGATATTTTAGTGTAATTTT
>JAEQML010081523.1:0-11167 GCA_016904865.1 Pissodes strobi
TAACATGTTCTCTTAATAAGATTTTTAGGTGAGTTACACCATGCTGGAAACAACTTTCGTTAGATATGCTAAAATTTTCTTCTTGAAAACGTTCACAAAATCAGTATCATTGCAGCGATTTTTTTGGTTTCCTTGATATCTAGCATGCTAAATTTTCGAAATCTTAGGACCGCATTTTGTAGTCCCAAGACCGCTGCAGAGTTTTAAATTTGTCCTCAAATCCTACGCGGTGTTCCCGAAACTGGTCTATGCCCCATATCTGTGCCGTTTTTTAGGATCTTTATTGTCTCATATACTGAGCTTTTTTCGAATCCACTAAATTACACTAATTTTATAACGTTCGAACACTTTTTTTATACAAAAAATCTACCTCTTTTCTTTTTTCTACTTTCGACATTACTTCACAAATCTTAAGTCTGCTTACAACCAACAATGTTTGCCAGATAGTGTTGCCTTGCTATTTTGACCGTAGCCTACTATTCGGAGAATTGAGATCAAAATTGCGGGAAATTACTTTTTGCCTATTAACAATTAAACCATTTGAAAGGCTCATCTATAAATATATTTTTTTCTCGTCAAAAAAATTATTTTTCCGGAAAAGCACGGATTTTTCTCGGTCGATCCCTCGATTCTCATAGCTTATAGTGAGTTATTGCATAGCAGCTTGAAAGGCCAGATTCAGTTGAATGCTGCGTATACCGACTTTAGTAAAGCATTTGGCAAAATTAGTCATAAAATGCTTCTTTGGAGGTTTTTTAAGATTGGTGTGCATGGCAGTCTCCTGAGGTAGATTGAGTCATACTTGAAAGGTCGGGCACTGTTTATTTCCCTGCAGGGTTTCAGGTCCACAGCCTTTACTAGCACCTCTGTAGTGCCCCAGGGATCCTATTTGGATCCTCTCTTTTTATCATAGTTATGTTAATAATATTATTAGCTGTGTTCTTACCCCAAACTTTTTAATGTATGCGGATGATCTCAAGGTATTTACCGGAGTGGAGTATCTAAGGAAGTGCGCTGATCTACAGAATCATCTTAATCGATTATTATCATATTGTGTTGTTGTGTAACAGTTTATTTCTTAAACTCTCAAAGTTTGTGTGCATAACGTTTACTAGAAACCGAGGTATATTTAACCCAAATTATACCTTGAATAATAATGAGTTAAATCGTGTCAATAAAGTTAAGGATTTGGGTGTTACATTTCATACAAAATTACTCTTTGATGTACATATAGAGACTATTATTGGTTCATCCTGAAGAATGCTGGCATATATTCTTAGGCAATCAAGGTGCATTAGCCGAATCAAATCCATTATATGTTTCTACAATGCATTTGTACTAAGTAAATGATATAGAGCCCGCACTACGTTACCTTTATACATAGAATGGCAAGAATACAGTAGTAAGAAAAAAGTACCTTTATTTAAAAAAAAAACCGCATGCATTTTAAGATTCCTTTTTCCGAAGTTCGTTATCGCTTTGGTATTATGTCTTTGGAAAACAGAAGAGAAGTATCTGATATTCTATTTCTTAATGGACACATTGAGTCTCCGACAATCGTTCAAAATGTAGTTTTGAATGTCCCTCAAAAAATCTTAGATCTGTTGAGATGCTTTATATTTTATTAAGAAATCCAAATTGCACAGATAACTCCATTCTATGTAGAGACATGCGAACTTACAAAGCTTACTCAGTGACAATTTATCTGTTTTCCATGCCGTATTTGGCGATTAAGGGAAAGTAAAAAATATTATGTTGATTAGTCGTTCATTATGCATCACCTGCTTTTGAGTTACTTCGTTTGTATTTTATTTGCTTCACTTATTTCCATTCTTTTTTAGTGTATAATTTAATATTATAAAATAGACTGAACTGATACTAAATTATTATATCCCTTTGGGGGTGCAGTAATGGGTTTATACATGTTTGTATACCTGTGATTCTTAAATAAATAATTAAATAAATCAACGCAAACTTATGATTCTCTCGATTTCACAATAGAGCAGAATATGACATACCACTTACTATAATTCTCGGTATCAACATCGTTCCCTCTATAGATCAAACTAATTTAGGATAGTATAAGATAAAACTTCTATGCTAGTCGCCGCAGTAGGTAATCTATTCATTGCGTCTTAGCTATGGCTTACCTGAAACATTGAGCCGTGTTTGCTACCTAACTATTGCTTTTAAGAACCTTGTAGGTATTCATAAACAAAACAACACAATTAAAACGGAACAGTCCCGAGCATCTCTTGAGGGTATTTAAGTACTAAATATGAAACAAAATGCTTTTAAGGAAAACAATCATTAACTTAGTGTCAGCTCAATTTCTCAGTTTGAAAATTATTCCGAGCAGACAACGTTCTTGGCTTTTCAACATAATTACTTTTCATTATCAGCCCCAAACAATTTTTTTATTAAAATCTTAATGTTTAAAGTTTAAATTTTAAGTCATTGGCGGTATATAAATAAAATTAGAAGGATCAGTTTTATACTAAACATGTTTGCGTTTAGAAAATTGCATTTTGTTCCTACTGTTAGGTTTTCTGGAGTAATAATAAATATTTTAGAATGACATATTGCTGTTGTTGAAAACTCAAACGATATTGTTTTTAATAACGTCATTATACCTGATGCAAAATAAATATAACATATTATCCCTTATTGTGTAAAAATAGTAAGCCCTTGCTCATCTGGCAAATTGGCCCATTTTAGCGTTAATTATAGCAAGTAGGGAAAATAGGACATAATGAATATTTATTTAGCAATTTCACGCAAAATATCTCTAGAGCTTTAATAATTTCACTTTACAATATGTGGTTTTGCTAGGAAGCCAAATTGAAATAACAACAGTCGTAATTATTTCGTATAATTTGCTACTAATTACAACACTACGAATATAGCCGTTTCGCTGCCCTAAAGTTTCGGTATCATTTTGCTCAAATTTATTTAATTCCGTGCTTATTTACAAAGTAGAATCATATTTAAAACAACAGCTTATGGTTGCGGAGCATTGTTAGAACCGCCGAAGAAGGCTTTTTATACAAACACATTGAAATCACTAACTATTATTGGCATTGCCATGTACTAAGTAGATACCTCTATAGCTTCATAGCTTCTTTATGTTAGCTATTATAGCAAGTATTTTTGTAATATTGTAATCAATAGTGAGGTACATATTTAAATTTCATCCTTGTTTTTAAAATGGAAAATCATGCTTGAAATATTTTACAAAAGATATAAAATTGTTTTAAATCTGCTTGAAACTCTTTGTCTTTAGAATTTAATAACATAAATAAAGAAGTAACAGTTTAAAAAACAAATTCGTAACATTATAATTTATGTAGTATACATGTTTAACCGCCCAGAAAGCTGCAGAAATGCTGATAAAAGTAAACTTTCCCCTGTAATTTAATCAATCTGATCTATATAATGATTAATAACCTGAGGACAATCAGAAAAATTGCCAGCTTTAATAAAGCACTTGGTATCTTATGAAATAGGTGAAATATCAAAATTGCGGGAAATTAGTTTTTGCTTCTTACCAATTGATCAAAAAAGTGCAAAGAAAAAAATCTTCTTTTCTGTTCGGGAAAAAGCATGTCCATCATGCACACCGTGTACACTGTACAGGGTGGCTCGTTTTCGTGTCTATGTATGGGGAACTCGAAAACCGTAAGAGATACAATGTGGGTCAAATTAAGGCAAAATTGCGCATTTAGGTGCCTAACAATATGCCGTTTAGAAAGTTCCAAAATTCCGAGTATTTCCGGAGATATCCGGAAAAAACCGAAATTTTGAAAAATCGATTTATTTTTTTCCTGGGCTTATTTAAAAACGGATCTCAAATTGAATTGCACTTTTGCGTTGCCACTTTCTCCGGTCTATCCAATGATGGTACCCAGTTTGAAATCCGACGTTTCGTCTTCAAGGGATCATCATCAACTTTCTTTTTTAAATACGAACTTCAATTTATTTTATCGTTTTTCAGATGGCATTGGCGTTATTAATATTAGTATATGTTTTTATGTATTTTTTTTTTATTTTTATTTTTTTTTTAAATTAAATATTTTGCTTTGGCGTAATTTTAAATAATTTAAGGTAGGTACTTTTGAAATTTTTCTATTCTATAAAAATATTTTATTTGGTTTTTTGTATTAAGTGGAAAATTGGAGCCCGTATTAAAAATAAAAAATAGTAAAATTATTTTTTACGAGAATATGGCCATGAACTATTACTCAAACAAGTTGCTTAGTGCAAAGATAAAATATTTTCAACTTTTAACCAATTAAAATATTAATTTAATAGAGAACATGAACAATTTATAATCATACTACGTGATACTATAGGTACTTTGATGGAAAACACACCTATTGGAATTTTGCCTACAAATTATTATTTTTTCTATTATTTATATGCAAAATTCCAATAGGTGTGTTTTTCCATCAAAGTATCTATAGTACGCAGTATGAATATAAATTGTTTATGTTCTCTATTACAAAAAATTTTAATTGGTTAAAAGTGAAAAATATTTCATCTTTGCATTAAGCAACTTGTTTGAATAATAGTTCATGGCCATATTCTCGTAAAAAATAATTTTACTATTTTAAATTTTTAATACGGGCTCCAATTTTTCTCTTAAATACAAAAACCGAAATAAAATGTTTCTAAAGAATATAAAAATTTCAAAAGTACCTACCTTAAATTATTTAAAATTACGCCAAAGCAATATATATAAATTAAAAAAAAAGAAATTAAAAAAAATAAAAACATATACTCATATTAATAACGCCAATACCATCCGAAAAACGATAAAAAAATTAAAGTTCGTATTTAAAAAAAGAAAGTTGATGATGATCCCTTGAAGACGAAACGTCGGATTTCAAACTGGATATCATTATTGGATAGAGCGGAAAAAGTGGTAATGCAAAAGTGCAATTCAATTTGAAATCCGGAGGAGGGAGAAGTCTGACCGATTGAAATGCCTATAACTTTAATTTGACTCAACATATTTGAGCAAACTAGGTCTCCTTTGAGAGAGGAAACCTTGCTTATTAAGAACAAAATATACCCATGACAAATTGGTTTTTGCTGCTCCCGCTAGGAGGCGCCAATTCAAAAGTTCATGGATTTTTTAATTTTTCTCCGAAATTTCAAATATAATGATACCATTCTTTTAACAGAAACAGAAAGTAGTTCAAATTTGCAGGAAAAACCTCCAAACCGCATATCGATAACTTCACGCGTTCAGGAGTTATTGCCAGAAGAGCATTTTTTTAACAATGCATGCATTGAAAAAACGAATAAGCTTCGACCTTTTGTGGTCAAGCATGCCAAGGCTATTATAAAAAAAATATATATTATAAAAAATAATTATTAAACAATTATTTAAAGGACCAGACTCGAAAAAAACATTTCAATTTAATGTCTCATGTATTCAAGCCGCCTCCCATCATGTTGCGCATATTGTTTCAATCTTTGTTGAGTGGAGAAAATTGCCGCTTCGATTTCAGCCGCTGGAAGTTGAAGAAGGAGGATATGGTAATTAATGTAGTCTTTTAAAATATTACGAACAGCAGTTCGTGCTTGACCCAAGTTTGAAGTTAATGCCCTAGTTCATAATGTTCCTATCTACCTATTATACTCTATGTATGCCAGGACATTAATAATATTGTCTTCAGTTCTTCCATTGCCACGCCTACAGAATTTAGGACGAAGAAAACTGCCAGTATCGCGTAATCGCTGTGCCAAGAGTGGAAAAAATTTTCTTCCAAAGAAGTTTGTTTTTCGTTTCTGCGGCCTATTAAATGTGAAAAAGTATAAAAACATACGTGTGAATTACTGAGTCCGAAATTCGTCAGAAAAATGGCAACATTTTGATTTTATTCTACTCATATTGCGAAATTTTTGGGTGATATTTTAATTGAAGAGAAAGATCACGATAACTATTATACTAAAACTGGGTACCTGAGATAAGCTTCGTTCAATTGTTGCACCAAATTTCTTAAAATATTGGAGCAGTCCTAAGTCACAACTTACACTTATTTCCGAGCTTATTTCCTATTATGTTATTATTATAATATCATTAATGTTATTTTCATAATTGTTTTGATTGATTTTGTTAATAAAACATTTTTTACTTTAGTCATGGCATGCTTGACCATAAAAATTCGAAAAATAATTTGTTTTCCACTGCATGCATTGTTAAAAAATGCTCTTCTGGCAATAACTCCTGAACGCGTGAAGTTATCGATATGCGGTTTAGAGGTTTTTTCCTGCAAATTTGATCTACTTTCTCTTTCTGTTAAAATAATGGCGTCATTATATTTGTAATTTCGTAGAAAAATGAATAAAAAAACCATGAACTTTTGAATTGGCGCCCCCTAGCGGGAACAGTAAATATCAGTTTGTTTTAGGTATACTTTGTTCATAATAAGCAAGGTTTCCTCTATCAAACGAGACCTAGTTTGCTCAAATATATTGAGTCAAACTAAAGTTATAGGCATTTAAATCAGTCAGATTTATCCCTTCCATACCTCACACCCCCTCCCACATGTTATAAATATACTAATAATTATTAAAATGGCATCAAATCAAGTGTTTGAAAATTTTGAATATTATGATTTACTTGCTTGTTTTATAGAATCTCGTGAGAGTATAGATGCTGCATCTGAATTATACTTAAACAGGTATTATTTTAAAATATTTTGGTCGCCTAATCACTAGTTTTCTTATTCTATTAATTTGTACCGTAGATATCCAGAAAGGAGGCAGCCTAATAAAGTAATATTCTCTGGACTTAAATTTAATTTAGTTAACTTTGGCTCTTTCAAAAAACCCAGGCCGATACAATATAATAAAGACAATGGGGAAGTTGATGAAATAAATGTCTTAGCTAGTGCAAATGCAACTCCTGAAACTTCTTGCAGACAAATTGAAACTAACGTAGGTATTGTCAAGTCTTGAGTCTAAACAATTTTAAATAAATATAAATATAAATCTTATAAGTACAAAAAGTCAATTTAGATCCCGCTTTTTCAACGAAGATCATTTGGTCAGATGAATCATATATAAGTAGCGCTGGAATATTTAATAGGCATAATACTAGGCATTGGTCAAATGAAAACCAACATGTAATAATTCCACGAGAGCGACAAGGAAGATTTGGTTTTAGTGTCGCCTGTTTCATCATCGGAAGGCAAATTAGATACCACAAATCCGGCAAATATATTGCCGGATTTGTTAGAAGATGTGCCTTTAGCACATCGTGATGATATTTTTTTCCAGCAAGACGGTGCTAAGTCTCATAATTCACAAATCGTGAGGCGTTATTTCGACCATAATTTTCCCAATCGTTGGATTGGGACGTACGGACCTGTGCAATGGGCACCTAGGTCGCCTGACCTATCAATATTTGATTTTTTTTATGGGGATATTTGCAGAACCTAATATATCGTTTCCGACATAACACAATTGAAGATCTCCGTTACGCCACTCATCAGGCATTTACGCAATTGGACGTCCTATAACAATTTCAAATGCGCTACGGAGAATTGCGATATTGTGTCGAGCACCTATTTTAATATTATTTTTAATATTGTTACTGTTTTATTAGATAGGTATACCTAATCACATAATAGATATTTAAATAATATTTAATTATAAAAGAGTTATGGATTATTTATAAAATAAAAATTTAAGTTCCTTATTACTGCTACTAGTTACCATATCCCATCACACATTATATCCACATTACCCCCATTTATCTGTGCAGTGATCAGATATAGATAATTAAAAATTTTGTTAAATTAAATTTTAAGCTCACATTTTAAAAATATATATGGACTTTTATATATTTTTGAAGAGCCCAAAAATAAGTCAGGTAAAATTTGAGAAAATATACAGGATATTTCATTTGAAAAAATATAAGTTTACCTTATTTCTCAAAAATATTTTTGATAATTTTTTTAAATTAAATTTTAAGCTCACTTTTTAAAAACATATATGGACTATTATATATTTTTGAAAGGCCCAGAAAAGTCAGTTAAAATTTGAAAAAATATACAGGGTATTCCATTTGAAAAAATATAAGTTTAATTTATTTCTCAAAAACGGTCAGATCTACAAAAATTTCACGTACGCCACTGGATTCGACGCAAAAAACTCTATGGCGGTCCGTTTTCACCTTTTCGATATTATACAAGGTAACAGAGATACGAGGGGTGCCCGAAAATGATAAATTTTCAATTTCGCCCTGTATCTCAAAAACCAAGAGGGCTATGGCACTTCTGTTCACGGCATCTTTCATTTCACGAAAAAGTAGCAAACTATTGCGAAAACCGCATCCACCTATCTTCATTAATAACCGAGATACCCGGCAATTACAACTAAATCTCGACAGCCTGTACAGGGTGTCCAAAATTCGAGCCTCATCATTGGGATCTCGGGAACTAGAAGAGATACGAGATCGATTAAATGTAGGCAAAGTTGCTTAATTTGATGCTGATCAAAATGCCACCTTACAAGTTTAAAAATTCCGAACACTTCCGAAGATTTTTGGAAAAAACCGAATATTCGCGATTTCATTTTTATTTTTTTATGACTTTATTTGAATAGATATAACAAAATAAATTTCACATTCTCATTGTTACTTTTTCTTTTCTACAAGATGGTGTTATCAGATTTTCAAACCGAGTTTCGTCTTTGAGCTGCCATCATCAACTTTGTTTTTTTAAATAGGGCCCTGGATTTTTTATTACGGACTTTAAGAGCTTCTAAGGTTCCAGAATCAATGATGTCTCGCACTTAATCGAAAAATTCATATTAATGACATTTTTCATAAGAACTCATGTGTTAGAGAGAGATAAAAAACAGATTTTTGGTAAGATCTTGCCAGGAAATCATTAAAATGTTTTTTTCGAAAAAGTGCGATACAACGATGAGAATTTGAAATTTATTATTTGTTCCAAATCTAATCCCACACAACTATTTACTTGGGTATATTGCTAAAAATATAGCCTAGAGCCTATGGTTTGAAGCTTGACACTTTAATAATTATATTATTTATTAACCACTTCTTATGTTAGTTTTTAAGCTTTCTTTATGCAAAGCGTTAATGCGTAAAAAAAGGTTTTTCTTTTTAATCCTATTAAAAGTATATTTTCTGTCTCTCTCTAACACATGAATTCTTATGGAAAATGTCACTAATATGAATTTTTCGAATAAGTGCGATACATCATTAGTTTTGGGACCTTAGAAGCTCTTAAAATCCGTAATAAAAAATCCAGGGCCGTATTTAAAAAAACAAAGTTGATGATGGCAGCTCAAACACGGAACGTCGGTTTGAAAATCTGATAACGCCATCTTGAAGAACAGAAAAGTAGCAAAGAAACTGTGAAATTTATTTTGTTCTATCTATTCAAATAGAGTCATAAAAAAATAAAAATTAAATCGCGAATATTCGGTTTTTTTCAAAAATCTTCGGAAGTATTCGGAATTTTTAAACTTGTAAGGTGGCATTTTGATCAGCATCAAATTGCGCAATTTTGCCTCCATTTAACCGACCTCGTATCTCTTCTAGTTTCCGAGATCCCAACGATGAGGCTCGAATTTGGAACACCCTCTACATAGCAGAATGTTCGAAATTTTAAAAAATCGGACTAATGCCCGGTTTCTGAAGTACCTACCAGATATCTCGTAAAGAAAGTTATTTAACCTATAAACTGTACATAATCCCAAAATTGGGTTTCAAAACCATACAACAAAGCTTATCTATTCCATAAGTTATCTAAAAAATATCTTAAGGAAAATGGGCAGATATCTGTCCGATAAAATCAATGCAAGCGTATAGTAGGGTATTGGATTATCTAACCAAACTTTTGTGCTGGTACTGTTAATTAAAATATTAATTCTTTTTATTCTAAAAACAATACCGATAGTACCAGATGGAATATTCTAGTCCGTCAATTTGTTCTGATGAGGAATATATGGATATAATTAGTTATATAGAACGCCCAAGACTCTATCGTGAAAGAGAAGATAAAAATGCAAAATATGACGATAAAAAATTTCGAGACAGCGAAGAATGCAGCTGCCTTGCAGCAACTAGCATTAAAATCTCTGGTAATTAATTCCCAGGCTTCAGTCTTTAATTTTGCATTTGTTCAATCTGTTTTTTTTATTTCCGACAATAGGATGTAAAAATTTTGCATGATTTGAAACATGTTCTTGTCAAAATCTGTAAAGTTGCGTGCTCTCTCCCGCCTTTGACGGACGAACGTGGCATCACGGCGACTACAGCCAAGGAAAAAGCAAACATGCTCGCCAAAATGTTTTCATCGCACTCTACCTTAGACGTGCCCCAAGGTAAGACTCTCCCAACTATACCGAACATCAACACCACCATGGCAGAAGTCAAGTTTTCTCATCGTGATATTCGCAAAATCCTTAAAGAACTAGATACGCAAAAGGCATCAGGACCGGACGGAATACCTGCCATCGTGCTAAAGAACTGCGCCAACGAATTAACACCCGTTTTTTCCAGGCTTTTTTCCCTTTCTTAGAGAAAAGGGATTTACCCATCCTCTTGGAAAGTCGCTCGAGTGCAACCTGTTCCAAAAAAAAGGCAAGAAAACCACGCCCTCAAACTATCGCCCAATTGCCTTGCTTCCAATAATCTCCAAAGTCATGGAACGTGTAGTCAACCAGCAACTACTCAAGTACCTCGAGAGCAGCAGAATAATCAGCGATAAACAATACGGCTTTCGCAAAGAGAGATCGACAGGAGATATATTGGCCTATGTCACTCATATATGGAGTAGGGCAATTGAAAACTACGGAGAGTCTCGAGCGATTGCGTTGGATATTTCAAAGGCATTCGACAGAGTTTGGCATGACGGACTGCTCAACAAACTGCCGTCCTTGTGACTGCCCGCCTCTCTCTGCAGCTGGCTGGCTAGTTTCCTTAAGAACCGATCCCTACTCGTTGCAGTCGATGGACACATCTCCGACACATTCACCATCAACGCGGGCGTGCCTCAGGGCGCAATACTTTCACCAAGCCTGTTCCTCATCTATATTAATGACCTGCTGATCGAAACGAATAATCCTGTTTACATTTTTGCAGATGACAGTACCCTTGTCTCCCACTTTAGATCAGAAAAAC
>JAEQML010081524.1:0-11167 GCA_016904865.1 Pissodes strobi
ACGTTCGGAGAAGATGAATATTGTTGTGACATTGCCATTTGATTTTGTGTCGTTTCTTTTTGAACCGGTTTAACAGAACCATTGACCTTTTTGGTTGAATTATTTGCCGAAGTTATCACGCTAGGTAGATTGGAAATGGTGGGAGGTTGCCTTTTGGCGGTAGGATGGTAGGAAGGCCTGAGAAGTCGGGATTTGAAGATTGTGATGAGTTTGTTTAACGATCCTTTTATACGAGAATTGACTGTAGGGAACTTGTCTTAAGAATCGCCAGATTCTGAAGAAGTGTTGGAAATATCCATTCAAGGAGTGGTTGTATTGGTATCTGTGTCGTGAGTACCCTCATACCTTATTAGCTTCTCGTTAAGCAGCTGAATTTTCAATTTCAAAGATTCGACCTCCGCCTTGAAATTATTGACTTCAGATAATAATTTCTTTTCCAACTCTTTAAATTTAGCTGCCATATTACCAATACTGTTTGTATAGAGTATCTCTTAGATTCCAATTTTCAATAGAAATGTTGTCCGCGGAACAAAAGGCGTCTAAAGGTCTTTAGATAACTCGTAGTTAACCGCAGCCTTTCCATGAGCTATGAAGCCATACTGAAGGCAAGCCAACTTTTTTTTGGAACTTAAAGATATATTTTAAAAAAGGTATATTTTTGGTTTCTAAATTTTAGAAATTTTTATCTCAAAGTAGCCCACTCCAAAGCCAATGTGCAAATAACTTGATAACAAGTTTTAAAAATTTACGCTTCTGCAAAACTTTTAGAATAGTTTAAAAAAAAATAATATTTACCGTGGGATTTTTCAAAAATTTATTTTTAAAAGTTTTCGAGATATCGATTTGTAGCTTCATTATTAGCCCCTCTGTATTATATAGCAATGAAATACAATGAAAGCTTTTACAATTTTAAAATAATAAAAAAAAATTCTGGTTATATTGATGCCTCAAGTTGAGTATGAACCGGTTTAGTAATAAATCAATATGTAAAACAAATATTTAAATTAAATAAATTTATTTTGTATTACCATAAATTTCCAAGTGTTAGAAACGGGAACCTTACAATTAAAAGACTATAATTTTAAAATTATTATTTAAGGTGTTTATAGTAAATGGCCTTTGCTTTCTCATTCAGTCAAATTCGAGTTTTATCATCTACATTGTTTATTTAAAACTTGATCAAAAGTATACAACTAACTCTGGCTATAGCTTCGTCATGTGTGATAATATTTGAACGAAACTTGTCTTCATCACGAACAACTTCAAATTACGATATCGTATATCAATCGAGATTTAGCAGCATACCGTGATCCTGATTGATGAGTTTCGATATATTATTTTAAACTCCTATTACATTTTAATTTAGGAAACAAATAAAACCTCACAGAATAACCTCCTTTAAGAAGATCGATCGGTTTCGTGTGAATTTTGATTTCTATGGTAGAATTAATTTAAAGTTGCAGGATTTATTGACTCAATTTATGTCGGCATATTGTCAGGCATTTTAGGTCAACTGTACCTATATTGTGAAACGTAAATTCACCAGAATGGTTTTGAAAAAGCAGCTTTATTAATGACGCATTTAAGACTATTTTTTTCTGTGACGCATATAATATATAAACCAGTAACGGTTTATTATCTATCCAGGATCTCTTATAAATTATAAATTTATGGAAAAAAAAATATTCTACATGAATAAGTCTGTCATGATCAAGGCCAAAATGAGCTCACATTAAGTCAAAATGTGCTGACATCTGACGGGGTGGGCAAAAAATATTTTGCGGCTAAGGAGCAAAGTACGCTTATTTCTGATGATAACATCACACTGATATAAGAGTTGAAGCAATTACGGTCATTCAATTATTGTAAACCAATCCTGTGGCAGCGAAAATATTGGTAGACCAATAATCAGTCATCAATAATACCAAATCGTTAAATTAGACTATGAGGTAAATATGTATATATACAGCCGTTAAATACCTATAGGTAAGTGATTTGAGGTCAAATCGATTCCGCTATCAAGGCGACCAAATTAATTTGCAAATTACAATTAGGTGAAATAAATTACTGCCATGAGCTTTACAGCCAAATACAGCTGTTAACTCAATCCAACACTAGCTAAACGAAATCTCTAACCAACTAAAGATAAAATGAAACACCTCTTTTTAAGGTAAGTTCGATAAACAAGATATGTAGGTCGATAAATGAATGAGAATTAACGAAAACGATATACGTCAAACGGCCTAGTGGTTTAACTATAAATTTATTAATCAAATTATTTATATTATGATAATTATGAAGATAACGAGAAACGATATACGGTAATTTAGAGAACTGACTTACAGTCGTTAATTATAAATTCATTAAAATGATAGATAACGAGAAACGATATGCGGTAATTCAGACAACTGACTTACAGACGTTAATTAAAAACTTATGATGATAGAAAACGAGAAACGATATACGGCAATTTAGGCACTTAAATAAATAAAATTGATCTTACCTTATTCTGGATGAGTTGCAGACACCGTTGCTCCCTGGAAGTAAGTCACCATGTGGTTGCGTCACCCAGACAAAAAACCTGGGTACCGCTAACTGGCGGCGGGATTAGCTAGGTCAGCGTGAAATGCTACCTCACAAAAGGGATTCTATCCCATAGAAGGGACTCTGTCCCACAGAAGGAATTATGTCCCTTAGAAAGGTCCTAGTTAAGTAGTAAATAATTTTAGCCGTCTTAAATAGAATCATTCGTGTCGAACATTATACCTTAAAAAAAAGGGTCACCACACTCGTTCATCACACAACGTTTATGGACTATAAGGCCGGTATTTTTAGAAAATATACATTCCACTGAATTCGCTTGATACTGCAACGACACTATAAAGGCTGATTTTCATATATAGGACTGTGCGCCTACCATGCTGCGATCGCCGCGTGTCTTCTCTTTTTTCACATTAGGACTGGATGACCGCAACACGGTCGTAGCACAGTCCTATATGTAAAAATGTAAATAAGGGCTGCAGTGCGTTTTATATGGAACATATAATTTTTTGATTTACAGTGACAAGGACACAGTAGGTGCACGGTAGGCGCACAGTCGGTGCACATTCCTATATATGAAAATCAGCCTTAAGGCGGTAGTTAAACCTGAGAATCAAAAATATTAAAGATAAATTTCGATACAGAAAACAGCCTGCTCGTCTTGAGTGTTCAGGCAAGAAGAGCTATCAATTTTCTCACCAACTGTCAAGGGGCGCATTAAACGGATGTACATGTATATAAGCCTACTTTATATTTTTTTTTTAATGGAACAACATGTATATTATTACATTCTTGGACTTTCTAGGGAAATCTAAACACATTTCGAGTATAATATCCCATACCTATCTTAAGCTGTTTACAAAATATTGACAGTTGAAAGACGGGCATTTTGACAGTTTGACAGGTTCACAAAACCGCACGAGATCAAAGAAAACGGTTTGCACATTCCTATCTTGGGTTTTCATAAGCTATCGAATGATAGTAACTTTGAATTTAACCGGAGGTTTAAAGTTCCGGTTAATTTTATCCGCGGGTTAAATTCGAAGATACTGTCATTCGATAGTTTATAAAAACTTAAGATAGGAATGTGCAAACCGTTTTCTTTGATCTTGTGTGGTTTAGATTTTAGAGCCTGTCAAAGTGTCAAGATACCTGACTTTAAACTGTCAATATTTGGAAAGCAGCTCAAGATAGGTATATGATATTATACACTGTGTTTAGATTTCTCTAGAGAATCCAAAAATGTAGTAATATACAGGGTTTTCCATTTAAGAAAATATAAAGTAGGCTTATATGCCAGAAAATTGCTAGTGTTTTGTTTTGTATGTAACTGAGAAACAAAAACTTGGCCACCAACCCTACATTTTGTTTTTCGTTTACCTTGATATCTTTAAAAACAATGTGAAGGGTTTCTCGTTAGGCGCTTCTTTGCTTCTGCATATTATGCTATTTCTTCTGCATATCATGCTATTAGACTGCCTAGTTTAATCATTACGTCATCCAATGGTTGGTTCTCGGGCGCCACCGCATCTGGATTATAGTGGTAGAGGGCCCACTCCACGCCGGGTTGCTTTTAGACAGTGGAGAAACAGCTAACCAGGGGTCGATCTTGTATGTTTGCGTGGTTGCCGGCTGCCTTCAGAAATTCACTTGCTTAACTTAACTTATTACTAGCAGGAAGGGATTTAGAAAGAAAACACACAATTTCAACAATAAACCTAATACAGCATCTCTATTTGCCAACTGGAAATATAAAGAATGGTGACTTCAAAACCCTGGTAACCTATACTAACCTAGCATTGCAACGAAAGAATTATTCTTTCCTAATCCAACCTACCTAAACTGAGGTTAACCTAAACTAGCAATTCTCAACTAAAAAGTTACGCTAATGCGACTTATGTTTAACCCAAAAGATAAAGAAACGAAAATATTGCCAGCATGGGTATGGTATGCGAAACGTAACGGAATGACATTGACATTGAGAAGAGAAACAGGGCCGCGTTATCAACTGTTAAGGAACGGTACTACTATGAGGAAGCTACTTGGATTACGGTGTCCACGGACAGGCACTCGACTGACGGTCGTATGGATATACGCGGCCTGATGCTTAGAAGATTACGGAAACATGCGACGATAGCGTTAAGGTTCGGATAATATCTGACATAAGGATGACGCCGATACATAGGATACGGTGCGACATTAATAAACGACCTGACGAGGCTTCCTGCATATGTGAAATATAAAACCCGGTTTGCGCGTGCGTGGATACGTCATTGCTTTCCGGTCGTGCTTCGCTACTACGATTTTACGCCGTCGTTGAGGGGGTAGGTGTGTGTGAGAGAGAGAGAGAGTGTACAGATGTTTGTGTAGCACCTATGTTAATACCTATGCAGTAGCAGTGAGGATGGACAAGAAAGGCGGCGACGATGGCGGTCTGCTGAAGGCGGCTGTCATGGCGGCGACCTGCAGAAGTGGCTCAGCTTGGCAGTAGTGGTGGTCCTCTTCCTCTGGTCTGGGCTGGGCTAGGTGGCTGGCTGGCTGGCGACTTCTTCTTCGAGAACTCGGGTGAGTTCTGCCCAGTGTTGCCACAAGCACTTTTCTTTTCGAGGTAGATTAACGTAAAATAGAGGGGTAGAATTGGGTCGATGAGGGGGTAGATTAAATTAAAGCTAAAGAAGCGTCTAGCTGCACAAGAATGGATTTCGTTTGCGAA
Source organism: Pissodes strobi (assembly GCA_016904865.1). Taxonomy (NCBI): domain Eukaryota; kingdom Metazoa; phylum Arthropoda; class Insecta; order Coleoptera; family Curculionidae; genus Pissodes; species Pissodes strobi. Next base: position 5,255 of record JAEQML010081524.1, read on the forward strand.
GCTTCACGCATGCTTAGTTTTTGACACACATTTGGCAAAAAATGTTTTGGTGAATTGCTTTCAGCAAGCCTGGTGGCGCTATAGTTAGTACGCTTTGTTTGTGATACGACGGGCTGGGTTCGATTTCCGTCAGAGGTGAGAGATGTGTTTTTATTTTTTTAAGGTGATGTGCAATTTTTTTTCTTCATTTTGGGCATGCCTTGGGTTATCTTTGGTTAGTTCTTGATGGTTGGGCCCCCGTAGCGAGCGAAGCGAGCGGAGGACTTTGCGTGAAGTAAAATAGTCAACGTTTCATCATGCGCGAATCAATTCTGGTGCAGCTAGACTTTTATATTATTCACTATTTTTGAGTTAGGAGTCGCAAATTTTGCGTTAGCATTAGCATAAATCTAAAAATTTCCATGGAACTCACTAATCACTAAAGAGTTTGACGTTGGACTGAATAAATCCACAGTTTTAGCACACTACAACAATTAAGCAGGCATTTGAAGCCGATTTTGTTGTTTTTTTCCACAGAAACACATAAATTGCGTATTTTTGCGTCATTTTTAGACGTTTTTTTTTTATTGGCGGGAACCTAATAATAATCAACGGGACGAGCGAGGCGAGCGGAAGGCCATGCGCGAAGTGAAATATTGGTAATGTTTTAGAAGACGTGTCAGATTAGTTTTTGAATTTTGATGTTACCTAAGTATGCAACTGACCTAGAAGTGTAGTACATTACATGTTGCTTTGCGAAAACTCATACTTTCGTGTCAAAAAAATAAAATATTCTACGTGTGTAAAAGACTAAAATTTATGACAGTATCAATTCAGTTTTTTTTCCATTTTGGGAATGCATTGGGTTAGTTTTGTTTGGTTGCGCCCCCGGAGCGAAAGGAGGGCCATGCGCGAAGTGTAATATTAGTAGAATGATAAAAATTTAATCAACTGCAATGGGGCAGTGGAGCTCTGTTCTTTAACCTTGCTACGCCACGGGAATATTTATAAAAGTAACACAAATTTTTAACAAAATTCGTCTTGCAAATTCAATATTTTCTCTTTTTATACACTTTTTCAGCCTACACAACACCCCTATTTACTTCATTGTCCCGCAAGACCGTTGATTACTATTAGGTTACTGCAAATAAGAAACGTCTAAAATTTACGTAACAACACTCAATTTGTGTGTTTCTTAGGAAAAGGAAAAAAAGACAACACGTCTTCTAAACAATTACCGAAATATTAGGAGAACGATAAAAAATTAATCAACCTCAACGGGACAGTGAAACCTTTTTTAACCTCAATATGCCACTTGAATGTTTATAAAAATAACACATATTTTTAACCAAATTTATTTTTGCAAACAGAATATTTACTATTTTCATATAGTTTTTTGCCCCACTTAGCACCCGTATTCACCCCACTGTCCCGCATGACAGTTGATTACTATTAGGTTTCCGCCAATAAAAAATTACCTAAAAATATTCAATTTGTGTTTTTGAGGCAAAAATGGCAAAATCGACCTGATAAGTCAACTAAAAAAATGACCTAAAAAAAGCAGAAAAAGTTCAGTACATTAACGATTCACGTCACGCTATTCGCAGGAGAATCTCGATCACGATAATCAAGAATCCTTGCGTGACCGATCAATGTTACCAAATCAGTATCGATCGATAATATCGACGTGCGCTTTTTAAAATGTCTTATTATGACAACCGCAAAAATAAAGAAAACTACAAAGTTTCATCTAGACCATTGTCTTGTCTAGACTCTTGATTGTTTCACTTTTCTAAAAGTATTGAATGGAATTTTTCTGTATAATTAACTATTTTTATAGCTGAATAGCTGATATTTTGGGAGCGGGGTAGAAATGCTCGAGGAGAGCGAGAGAGCGAAATTGTATTAAAAAGGGGCAGATCTGCCCCGAACGGGGTAGCAGTGGCAACACTGGTTCTGCCTGTTCAGCGTGATGAGCCCGGTTTTGTTACCTCGACGAGTAGTGGGGAATCACGTCATCGGCCGGCCGTTGAGTGGGGACCTTCACGCGCACGGTGCTGCGACGGAGATCGCGACGTTCTACCGGTACCGCGCGAGTACTACGGAAAATGTGAAAACCGATTTCCCGGCTTTTCGCGACGGAATATTTTATTGAACTGTATTTAGAATATTTAAATTATATTTTACGAAAAAGAATGATGTGAATATCTCGTAAAATAAGAAAGTTAATCCGGCTTGCATACCATTCCCCTAAAAATATAGTAACTTCGTTACAACAAAAGAGTGACAGCGAGTCAAATTATTATCAAGATAAATTGAACGCACAGTACCTATTCCAGAAGGGGGGTGGAGATGCAAAATTTAACACACCTCATAACTTTCCCCAGAAAAGTGTGCAAAATTTGAAAATAGGTTGCAAAATTAATTGAATCTAGAAGCATCAAAATTTTTTAAAATTTTGACAAACGGGGTGGGATGCAAAATTTTAACACCTCATAACTTTTCCCAGAAAAATGTATAATATTTGAAAATATGTGTGCAAAATTAGATGAACCTAGCAGCATAAAATTTTTCAACTTTGCAAATTGTTAACACCTCATAACTTCCCCAGAAAAGTGTGCAAAATTTTTAAATAGGTGTACAAAATTGTGCTAAATTAGTTAAACCTAGCAGTATCAATTTTTTTTATCTCTTTTGCAAATGGAGGGAGGGAAGGAATGCAAAGTTTTAACACCTCATAACTTTTCTCAGAAAAGAGTGCAAAATTTGAAAAAGTCTGCAGAATTGTGCAAAATTTGCCGAATCGAGTGGTATCAAAATTTTATATGCGATGTGGAAAACGTGCAAAATTATGGTTTATTTTTTTATAAAATTTGTTTAAGACGGGGGGCAAACTTGACCGTCCCAGCAAAATAATATAATATAAGGATGCTTGTTCCACAAACCTGTTTCAATCTATACATGGCAAAAGCAACACAGAATAATTTTGAACAAATGTCACATTTATGTGACTCCAAACCTAAGCTATCTCTACATATACACCCAAAAATTTGGTCACAGACACCCGTTACAGTTTTCTGCTCATTCAGACATAATAGATTTTGAATAAACCACCGCATAAATCTATTAAGCATGCTGTTACATAGATTTGACATTAACCGTAATTAACAAAGACCTATCCCAGCGTTAACCCGAGGAGCAAAATTAATAAAAACAGTTTTCTGCTCGTTCAGACATAATAGATTTTGAATAAACCACCGCATAAATCTATTAATCATGCTTTGCGTATACATTTGCACTAACGAAATCTCACTATCAAAACACAGATACCTATTATCATACGCAAACATAGTCAAATGTCCCTGGTACACTATATCTGGAATATCGTTTACAAATAATAAAAACAACAGAAGACCCAAGACAGACGCCTGTGGCACTCCGCAAGGAATTTGTAACAAATCAGAACGTTTATCATTTACTTCAGCTAACTGAGACCTATTTTGTAAATATGATGTTTACCACTCACGAATCGTATCTCTAAATCCACACTCAAAGATCCTATATAATATAAGGGTGTGATCATCCATATCGAATGCCTTACTCAAATCTATAAAAATTACAAAGCACTTATTTTTATTATCTAGTTGTTCATAAAAACCCCCCAAGAATTGAAATATCCGCGATTGGGTAGAACGACCTTTTTGGAAACCGTGCTGGGAAGAATTTAGTGCATTAAAGTCAATTTCATTTGCTAAATTGAAAAAATATTTATTAAAATATTCTGCTTCATCCCTACTGTCTTTTATACTGCGCAAATCAGTCTTCATTTCCATATTTATAGATTTTGTGCATTTATTATTATTTAAATTCATTGTGATAATTTTCCAAACTATCTCACTTTTGTTATCAGAGCTATTATACAGATCGTCATAATGCATTATTTTTGCTAATACTATACATTTGCTTTATTTAGATTTATAATTTTCCTACGTGCTATTATTTAAATGAGAATTAGTTAAAAAAAATCTATATAATTATTTTAACGTGCGTGATGATTACAATGAAAGTTTAGTTTTACTTGCAGTGCTGCTATTTACATTTTTAAAAGGAGACGATATAAGCATTTAAAACTTTACCAGATACAAGAAATTGTCATATGCAATTTTTATGATATTCTAACTATAAACAGATAACCAATTTTCCGATTGTAAGTAACATAAAAACAATCTGAAGTTATTCTCGCTATAGGATCTGCAATACTTATCCCCCTTATTTACAACAGGTTATACTTGAAACCTAAGCGCCTCAGCCGAGTGATCCGTTATGCATAACACTACAGACAACATGCGTCAATTATACTAGTACATATCCAGTGCATGAGGTACTTAATGATGTAACCCTAGTTGGTTCATCAATTAGATTAACAATACCAAAAGATGTTAGATCATCATCAAGCGAACCTCTTGTCCACCCGTGATCGCCAAGGTCTTCATAAAGAATATTTTTTCTTCTGAATCTAAACAAATAAACAAATATCATAAAGAAGTTGTTCCAAATGTAACAAGAACCCTTCAACACTTAATGCAGGTAATCTAGTGAGTACCAAAGTAATATTTAAGTACTCACATTATTAATTATTACATTTATAGCATAAACCTCAAAACAAAGTTCTGCAGAGTATTTAGAAACACACTTTACCTCCCTTACAAAGTTACGCCACTTTTCATTGTATTATATGATACTTCTGACGTTCTTCGATAAGGATCTCGCAAACACAATACCCATCATGAAGCCATCCAACCTAAGAACTCCGGCCCTCCTATGTCGTAATTATAATCATAACTAACCGAAACGAACTTAATGAGGTTTACTATTCTTTAGCGCTTGATTTGGCGAATCCGGTAGTATGACATCATAACTTTCTAATACTTTGTCACAAATAGGGACGCTTCTGGCAACATAGTATGTTGGACCGGCGCGATGTTAATTCTGCTAGTCTCGTCATTTTCGGAGCAAGCCAATTTAGTCTTTATGTGATCTTGAAGGAACCAGTAGGTTTCAGTGCCGGGCTCTCGATATTGGGAATTTTTGTTGAGATACTGATATTTAGTGTGAAATATACAAATACTAATTATGAATTTTGGCAGATTTGGGGTCTGTCATAGGAACAACGAGGACTAAAGTGGGATTGGCGTGTTAACTAAGCTGTATTTTTTCCTTATTTTCTCCTTCTGCTCCCACCATGCGCTATTTCTTCAATAGACATTTTCCCCCTGAACTATTATTTGATAAGCTTTTAATTCTATTAGCTTCAGGAATCCAGCATGTATATAGATCCATATTTCAAGCGTATGTCTGTCATCCTTTTTAGCAACAGATAAGGGAATAAAACTCAGCAAGGAAGGTATAACGGACAGAAAACTACTGCAGTTCAAAAGGAGTATATTTTGCCAGTAAAATAGACAAAGTTCAAGATATCCTGAAATCTGCTCATCCAAGAACAATCATGTCTAATCCATCAAGTGGAATTCTCATAAATTCGTTAGAAAAATAATCTGGATTGGGCATTACAATCAGAAATTGCGAGAATTGTTATAACTTAGTACTTAAGATATCAATAAAAAAGGTATAAATATGTTGATTTCCTGGAATTTAGGAAAATGTTTAACACAAAGTTAAAATAATTTCTATCGAAACTTAAGATCTTATTATTTAAATTGTCTTAATAACTAAAGATCTTATTTTTTTACCAATTCTCTTAACCATAGATTATGTAAGAGTATCACTTGCAAAACAAATATTGCGAAAAATGTTCTATGTATGATTCGAAGCAAAGCGTTTTTGTCACTTTCGCGAAATCAACTTTTTTTCAGCGCTTTTAATACAAAAATAACTATTTTCTTCAAACGTCAGTAAATCCGTCATTACTCGACT